>KZ302081.1:2515-67498 GCA_002554575.1 Amanita thiersii Skay4041 | reverse complement strand
CTCATGTCATGTCTATTGTGAGTAATGATGGGCTTATAATAGTTTGATTCTGCTTATGACAGAACAAGATTGTCATCATATTCACTATCTAATCAATGATCCCATATCTGCTTTATTGACAGATGTCTTCAATTATTTGTGAGCATATAATTTCAACAGTGTTTGGGTAAAAGCTATCTGAAGGCCGTGCAAATTTGGGCATACATATACATATCCACTGCTTATTCCTCCATGTCGAAAGCTCTACGAAACAACGAGATCAACCCGGTATGATGTATCCATATTAATCGGTACAGAAACTAACAAGCAGCCTAGTCCCTACAACAAAATATTTGAGCAGACAAAACGCCATTTAGCCTGATTGGAACCAGGGAAGAGATGGTTCAGGCTATATCATCAACCTGTAACGCCCACTGAGTCCTACAGTTGGCTTTTGGCGTAGACTGGCAGTACTCGAAGTAAATTTGCTGGTCTTCTTCATGGTAGCGTAACTCTTCGGGGGAAGGTCTTCCGTTTCATTGTCTTCCTCTTCTTCGTCCCCGTCCTCGTCGTCCTCTTCCTGCTCGTCATTTTCCTCGGCGTTTTCATCTTTCTCGTCCCCATCCTCATCGTCCTCATCCTCTTTAGTTCCTTCCTCGTTATCCTCATCCTCACCTACCTCTTCCCCATCTTCCTCACCATCCTCATCCTCATCCTCGCTATCGTCCTCATCCTCGTTATCATCGGGGATCTTTTCCTTATTGATACGGCGTTGCAACTTAATAGCCGGGGACCGTATCCGTGCAGTCTCGGAATCTGTGAGTTGTTCTATATTTGTCAGGGTCCCCACATCTATCTTCCATTTATCGGTATTGAGAGTTGAGTCAAGAAGCTTCAGGGCCTCTAATACAACTTCAGTAGACTTGCGACATAAAAGGCGACCGAATGCGGGGACGGCTATTTTCAGGTCGAGACTGGCGAGTGTAGGTAGGATCTTGCTAAAGATCCTACACAATGATATGACGGTTTTATCATCATTTATGGAAAAATCGTCAATAAGTCCTAAAATGGTGTCTTGGTCGAGTTTATAGTCACCGGGGCCATCGATAATAAAGCCAAGCAGTTTGATTGGGAGTATTCGGGTTTCAACTGGTAAATCAAAGTCTAGCTTGTTGGTGAAAGTCGAGATGGGAAGTGATCGGAGGGCAGCTTTGACTTGTTGTTGAATGGATGGGGAGGAGTGACTGAGTAGGAGGACAAGGGCCTCAAGTAAATCATACGTTATCTGTGTCTCAGGGTGGTGGAGCATGGCATCGATGCTTTCTATCGCCTGCTTTCTGATGTCAGGATTAGGACAATTTATACGACCCGCATATTGGTCATCTCCAATGGTGAGTTCAGTCTTGGAATCGGTTGCTGGTGGGGTTAGGAAGGATGGGGCGTTGAATTTACATGCGGAGTTCCCTTGTATCTGGCTAGCATCCGCAAGTATGATCTGCAAAATAAAGGAAGGAAGAAAGTATGATAAGTCGCTTATCGATCAAGAATAAAATATCGCAACATACAAACTTTCCATTGGGTCTTTCTCTTGACCAGGTTAATTCGCGGTTATCATGTTTCATGGAGATCCTTCTTTTATTTCAGGAGACTGATTGGGGGATGATAGGAGGGATCTTACGTGAAATGGCCGGGACTATGAGGTTTGATTGTCCAGACAAAGCCAACTACGCTGGTTGTCACGCTAGTATGTTCAGCGTTGGGCGAGGCATAGCGACCAGAACGAATGTCCTTGATAAGGTACTTTGAACCTTTGAAACTATAAAGGACAATTGCCCACTAAGATAAGTTAATGAGCGGCTGCCAAAGCAAATATGTGATCTCATGCCTACCTGATTTACAGAGATAATGCCTTCGTTCTGTAATTTCAACTGAGGTGGATCATGCGTATCGCATAGAATGCAGCTGTTGTCGAAGCTAATTTTACAATGTAACTCGAATTGCGGAGGAATCGTGAATATCCATTGGCAGGAAGAGTCAGATGAGTGAGCAGAAAGTTTGATCTACGAAGTGCTTGGGTTGGAGAACTTTTTTTCTCGGGATGCAACGTATTCAACGTACTGGAGTTCCTGGTGTAACGTCATCAAGACACCAATATTGGTTACCATCAGCTGGCGAGATACTACAACAAATAGAGATATCAACCGAAGTGATTTAGAGGACGCATCTCACTTACGTGTATTGGCCACTTGTCTTGGATTGTTCGATCTTAAACAATTTTAGTGGAAGGCCGCTGTCAGGCCGAACAGCTTCAACATATGTGTCAGTTATTGTCGCAAATGAAGTGTGTAGAATGTTTTCGATGATGTATTTGCCATTGCCTTGGAGGGATACCTTCCACTTGAATCGTATGGTGTCACGTCAGTGAGGGTACGAATATTCAAAGTTAAATAATATCGGCAACCTTTTCGCCAGAATCCTTCATCACACTAGGATCAGGCTTTCCACGAAGAGACTCGGATAGATCGCTGTTGGCCAGATGTGCGACATTCTTGTGCTTGACATTGGTGATATAGTAGCACCCAGATTGCAGAGACATGGTAGTATCAGGATCAGGATCAGGAAATGAGGCAGCACCATGACTAGAGGTTATGTATGGGCGTCAAGCCTACCTTGTGGTCTTATCAACCTTCCAATCAGAGTTAGCGACATCGAGCCACATTGCACTGTTATTCCATAGGTGTGAGTAATTCGCCGTGCTAAGTCCCTAGCCTGGGCCTTAGAGTGTCTGTCACGGTGTACGTGACTATGATGATGTCGCTTATAATACGACTCGGATTTTTTACGCGTTTACTCAGGGAACATCTTTTCCATCGCCAAGTTATGACTGTCCAAAATACCATGAACAGCATGAACCAAGGTGAACCGAGCATGAACAAGGTGAACAGAACGTGAACAGAGTGAACCATCGTGCTTTGGACAACAATGAGTACCTGTCCAAAAGATGATCACTTCGTGCAGCAGAAATAATGATCATGAATGGCCACATTATATTCAGGAAGATTTTGTGAATTGGCTTGGATTTTGTCCATCACGAACCGTACTAGCAAGTTTACCTCAAGCACTACCTCTCAAGCATTTCTAAATTCAGGGTGACTTGGACAGAGAATGTGTGTATGCCTTTATCGACAGCGACAACCATCTACACGCAAATAAATACAGCCGCCGCTCTCCTTGGCCACCCCACAGATCTGATACGACTGTGCTCTGCCGCAGTACAGACACAGTAAAATCCCCGATTTTTCTTGTGCTTAGGGAGTATGTGAATTCGGTTTCTTGTTTATTGGAAGGGGTTGGCCCCAAATCATTATGACTGCGTCAATCTGATCCTCGATGATTGAACTATTCAAGGTGACGCAAATACTCAAGCGATACACAGCACTCTCTTATCACGAGGAACATGCCATTGTTACCATATTTATACAGCAAGAGATTTTCTGGATATCCTCGCATTGTGTCTTTTCTCGTTTGTTAGTGAACCATGAATCCCCCACCTACGCAGGAGACTCTAGCCACCCTCAGATATAGGATTGACATCTATTTTGAACATCTTGGGCGGCTTCTTGCTATCCGTGAACAACCATTTCTGCCACAACCGTTCCCAAATGATGCAACTCGCCTTCCCGCAGGCTTTCAGGACATCGAATTCGTATACAATACCTACATTTATTGGACGGACAGGAGTAAGTTGCCCCAGCTTTACGAAGTGAAGCTTTGTCACTTCAACCCTAGCCCCGGGGAGCCTTTTTTAACCTGGGAAATAGTCATCAGTAAGCACAGCAGCACACGGAGGCAACCGAGGTTCTAGTAAATAAAGCGAACTCCACAGGAAGATCTGGTGCTAATGAGCCGCGTTTTCAGATTGGCCTTCTTGAGATCAATAAAGTGCTTTATGGGGACCACAAACTCTTTCGTTTCAACGAAAATTTTATCCTCGAGACAATTAGGATGTCCGTGAGGCTTGCCACCCCTATCCGCATCACCAAGAACGTCTTGACCTACCAGGTATCTTCTTTTCCTGGACAACCTTCACTCGAGGTTGTCGAGATGTGCGATGCACACGGACACGTCCTTCATGAACTTGCCCGACAGGAAAAGTTATCATCTTGATTTCTTGGTCAGGCTCCTCTTGGCATGATGCGGCAGATGGCACAGGTGTAATGTGCTCATCCTGATGGGGACTTTCGCGCCGTAGCGAACCTTGCCCTCGATTTTCACATTGGCACCGCAGACGATCTTCACCGAAAGATTTCACGAAGAGTTGTGATCGCGACTAGGGCTAGGCTAGGTTCGCATATGTCTTGTATATTGTATTGGCACCGTCGTATTATAATTTGAATGGAGTAGTGGAGCTCAGGAGTACCTGCCACATCGATATTATCGTTTCAGTACCTCCTACTGTATAGTAGAGTTCAATAGGCCAAGGCCAAGGCCCTTCGTTTTCTTAGTTCGGGTTGTATAGTCGCCAATCAAAACAACGCCTGCATCACATTATTCACTGATATATCTTATTGTTCATTATATCTCAAACTTACCAAGAACGAAATGAGCTGCCCGAAGCAAGAAGGTAGTCGCTCGAATGGTTCAAGTCCTATTCCCTAACCCTTTCTCGTTTCCGTTGGCATGCCTTCTCCCTTTTTCCCTTTGAAGAATTTCGTCCACATGGTGTCTGGTGTCACTATCTAGCGTATTTTTACTGCACCGGGTAGTTGAAGTCTGGAGGGCAGCACAGCCACATATCAAACACCTCTATTGCAATGCAACAACCAACACTTACCTCCTACTTGTACCCAACACAAGGCTACCACCCAACTTCAACAACAAGAGTTCAAATCCCCCCACACCTCATCGAAAGCCTAAACAGTTGCACAACTCACTTGCTCTATACGCTTCCACCTCTCCTCTTCGTGGACAAATACGAGTTAACAAACTATCAAAATTCCTACACTTTCCACCACTGGGGCACTTCGAATCTTGAACTTCCCGTGTTCGCAGTGGACCAGGTGGACTCGTTGTTGTTGCTGAACGTCAAAAACGAGTGTGACGTTGAATGTGAAGTCAAAGTTCCGTTGCACTTGCGTTATGGAGATCCCCTTGTGAAGTCAGAGAATAGACCAGCACAGCAAGAGGCAAAACTGGATTGGCCCACCGGTTTCTTTGCCTGCCCCCCGTCTGGTACGACCAAAGTTTATATGCTGATTTTTTTTGGCTTATTCTTTGCAGTGGACATTCCTGTGTCATCAACCCAACCATTACTGCCCGATGAGGTTTTGTCTCTTCTAACTACGAATATGACACAAGGATTGAAGATGATACCAATTGTTCCCACTGCCGTCAACAACAATGAGAGTGCTCAGATAGTACGCGTTCCTGTTGGGGACTCTGCACATATCGCATTGGTAGAATTTGGAACGGTCACAACTATCTTCCTACTATTTGGATACTTGATATACGTGTCACAGAGGACTGTTATGCGTCTCCGAACGCGAGAGCGACAGAAAGAGGAGTGATGTGGACTGAGGATAGATTGCCATGATCAACATTACTACCACTAATACTATCTCCATCTCGATCGGTCAAATATCCAGAAAATCAGGATCCTCGTCAATGAGCAAGTCGAGCAACTTGAAGAACGATGTAGCCGGGAAGCCGACTACGTTGTTATAGTCACCTTCCACTTTGCGAATTAGCAGCCCTCCAAGACCCTGGGGTGTATCAGAGTTGAGGAGTTGTGAATGCGATAAAGGGCTTACAACGCACCTGGATAGCGAAGCCACCAGCACGATCGATCCCTTCACCACTCTCAACGTAGGCTTCGAGCAGATGCTTTGGACTATCCGCGAAATAGACAAGCGTTCTTTCATCGATTGATCTGACGCCTTGTGAGAATCGGTTGAATGTGAGATTGTCTGACATACCGCGTTTGATAGCCAGGTGATGTTAGCACGGGATATACTGCAAACATTGCTTTAATGGTGCACCGCAACAAGAATGCAGGTTTTCACTCACCTACAGTCACTCCTGTAACAACTTCGCATACGTTTCCGTTTAAATCGAGTAACATACGCATATTGTCGGCCTTGCTGGTTGGCTTTTCTAATAGCTCTTGTTTGTAGTCCGGGAGTATTGAATAGTCAGTCTGAGATGTCGATGGCTGAACGTGTGTAAGAACAATCGTATCCGCTGGAGGTGGTTCAGTTTGAAGTGAGTTAGGTACTGGATAATGGTCCCACCAGCAATAACCAGGTCGGGAGGGTTATCTGGGTCACCAGCCTAGTAGAGTGAAATATCAGCATCCCATATGCGCTAAATTTGAATTCATCATACCACCATTCGTTCATATACCTCTATCGCTTTGTGTGTTGCAGTCGCAACAGGATACTCGTGTATATTGGGGAAGGAGCTCAGAGGAAGATTTTCCTCGAACGTGGAGGGGACGATATCTGGGTTAAACCCCTAATTTCGCGCATACATGCCGAATTATGGAGTGAATGAGGAAGCAAGCTTTAACACTCCTGCCCGCTCTTTCTGGCGGCATTGAACACGCACGATGGTGCGAAGAATCTCCCTTCTTCTGGGACTATTAGAAGCCAAAACGATGCGTTTTCCATCGAGCTTCTTGATAGCAGGCACGGATAAGGCGTGATGGAGGATGTGTTTGGTCATTGTAGTCGCGGTTCAAGATGGTGATGTGTCCCTTTTGATGACTTACGTCCATCATCTTGTTCGAACTCTGCCAGAAACACAACAATATGCGCTTCAGGGCTTCCGTTGACGACGTTCAGACCTTCTACAGTACGTATATATCTCGATTAAACAGTGTTTGAGTTTCTGCTAATGATGAAAATTGTACAGAAATTATACAAGCGATTGAGAAGCTGCAGAAGAAATGCGTTGTCAAGTTTACCGAGGAGGACATGCAGATCATATGCAATCTTGAGACCAATGAGGGTGGGCTTCAGGTCTGGTCGTAAGTCTCCTCATAAAATCATTGCCTGTGTTCTCTGCGGGGGTCTCATGTCTTCTCAGGAAAGTTAAAGTAGACGTGATTTTCACCAACTACCGCATACAGTCTAATGCCGAGAACACTATCTCTTTGAATCTATCACCCGAGGCTCTTCTCGCAGCGCTGCGCTCGGCAGTGACGCCTGCTTCCTCAGCTTCAGGATACGAAACCGACGAGGTCATTGTAAAACTTGCTAAAAAGAATGACCAGGCTGTCCTTTCTTTCGAAATCAGCGGGTATACGCGTGCTGGTCGAAGGATGCGCGTGACACATGACGTGAAGATTGATGTGTTGAAGCCTGCGGATGTGGACAAGCTCCAGGAGCCTCGAGTACCAGAACCTGATGTATGCGCGTTTTTTCAGCGAGAAAATTCCTGGACTAATTGACGCATTTGTTATAGGTGCATATACTCCTTCCACCTCTGAGCAAACTAAGAACTATCGTAGATCGCTTGCGCCCGATGGCAAATGTGCTCGCGTTCCGGGCGAACAACAACAAGCGGCTACAGCTATCCATTCACACCGAGAGTGTTCATGTCAATACTGATTGGGACAACTGCGCGAACCCAAAAAGTATCTATGCTTATTTGATGATGAAATAGTTGCTGATAAGAAAATAACGGACTGTTAGTAAATGATAGGGAAGAAGTTGACGATATCGATCAAATGTTCGAAGTTTGCGTATCGGCGAAAGGCTTTTTCAAATTTCTCAACAGTCACGTCATTTCGTCGACCACAATTGCTTGTATGTTGGTCACCAATAAGCCATGATCATTATTTAACCACATTTTGCGCAGGTGTTTGCCATCGGTATTGTATTATTCTTTACGTCTATATCGGGGATATGGCAGATGCAGGTGGGGTCTTAACGTTTTATATTCCTGCAATGATGGATGAATAAACGGGTTGACGATTTAAATGTCGGTGTTTACAATGATTCTATGCTTCTCGATCGTTATCTATCTTTTCACCCGTCGGATTTTGTTAGGTGAGGGCCCGTAATTGTGACAAGCCGGCGGCCCAAATGCCGAACACCGCTATATGATTTTCCCTCTACTCCGAAATTTGAAAAAGACACGTCAATTTGATTGCTTTTTCCCTTGTCTTCTTATTGCGACGTTGACGATACTGCTGTTGCTGACGTGGTGTAACAACAGCACCGTGAATATGGTCCTAAATCTTACCTTCCATCGTCAACCTGAATCAATGACCTACACATCGACGTACAAGTCCACATGCTATATGTGCGTGAATGTGTCCCATGTTAGCGTGTTGTCCACCAGAACAATTCTGCTGCGCATCGTGTTCCATGCACGAAGCGCTTAACGCCCGCTTTTCATCATCCACGTTCACGACATTGACGAGGCTTGGAGCCGAGGAGCCAAGGAGTCTTCCCTCTCCTCCGATAAAGTTGCCATTAAATATCTGAGGGACAATACCTTCATTGGCACTGATCTCGCTGACGTTGTACCGGTGAGGCCAAAGATGCTTGCCAGTTTCTCAATCGGATTTCTACGTCGATGTCATTTGTTTTGCCGCGCTCGAACAAGGAGACAGAGTTCTTTTGATTCGAGGGGTTCATACTATGAATGACGGGATTGATTCTTTCGGTGGACGTTGAGATAACTGGAACTCTGGACCATCTATCCCTGATGTCCATTACAACATGGGAATCAATCCTCGTTTTGATAGCCTAAGGGAGGATTTTTGATGAATAGGTGTCTCTTTTCCTCCCTGGCTAGAATGGGCAGAGAAGGTTTCAAATCTTTACATTGAATAACTACAACAGAGACTGTAATCAAGTGCAACTTTTTCGTTCGAATGGCGTACTTTGTTATTTCCATCTTTCTTCTGCTTCTCTCGGTCTTGTCCTCACAGTTGTGGGGTGATGTTTGGTGAGGTTCATTTGTTGGCTAACACCAATACTACGGGAATTCGGTCACTCTAATCTACTCATCCGACAGCAATTCTACTACCCACAATCAAAACATTGAACAAATTGAAATTATGACGAACATCAGTCCTGTGTGCTTTGTTTCCTTCACTCAAGTTACCACTTTTTTCCCTTCATTTCGTTACTATCCGTATGACCATGGGAATCCTACTGGGATATTCAACATTGGCACTACTGTAAAACGCAAGACTGAACAGACGTTGTATGCTGCAAATACATACATTCCCACCCTAAGGGCATCCCTCCTGAACCGAACCTGCACGTCTTGACTGGATGTCACATTACGAAGGTGCTATTCCAGGCGGGGAAAAGCGGGGAGCCTGCAACTGCCACTGGTGTCAAGTTTATAAAAATCAACCCGGATATAGGAAAACCTGAAGGGATACAGCTTGCATTTCAGATGCTTGCCAGCAAAGAAGTCGTTGTACAGTAGCTACTGGTATGAAAATCTGCTAAAATCCAGAACAACTGTTTATTCATTTCTTCGTTATCAAGGAACATACAATACACCATGATTGTTGAATATTCTAAGCAGAATTGGGAAACCAGCCATCGTCGACCTTTTCTAGAGTTGGTCACAATCTACAAGAGCACTCCTTTATTGCTAGGGATCACAGTGTGAAGGCTGGAACATTCACCTTCGGTTTGGTAGGAATTTGATGGGTGATCATGATCGGACAACTGGCTGTGATGTTTGTTTGTGTGTAGATCGCGATATCGCCTTGGGACTGATTCTGTCTACAAGCAAGCACAGATTACTGAACGGTCCGTATTATCCTTTTTTTTAATTTTTTTTCCTTTCTTCTCATTTCGTCCTTGATGGTTCGCCGCTTGTCGTTCTTATAGCAAGACACAAGAGACTGGAGTGTACGCTACAACCGTCTCGGCATACGGCTTTATCACGCTTGACGCGCAAGAGATGAAAAAAAAAAAAAAAGAAGCGAAGACACAGCTGGATTGAGAAATCACTCGTTGTGGCGAATCCATTCCACGAGAAACAGCTTTTGATCCAGGCCTAGACGATCCAAACGTTGGAGATGTAGAGGTTATTATGGTTCCAAAAGTGTTTGCGACTAAGCCGCAGCCCTGGCGATAACAGGTCTTATGTCAGCTTTGTTACTGGCCTGCTGGTATGAATTTCTTCAATCTCATAAAGGAATGTATTGAAGTTAAGTGTATAGTTTGTTGTGCTCTTCTGTTTTTTTTTTTTTTTTTTTGCTTAATCAGGATGCTAATGCTGTTTAGTGGGATAGAGAATCTCCGCGTTGTCGACATGTCCATAAAGGTAATTGATTGTGATGAATACTGTTCTATATACAACTTCTCTACAAAAGGGTCTCTTTGTGAAAAAAATGTGTACGTTTAATATTTTGATTTCATGATATCTGAATAAGACCAAAAAAAAACAACGACGGTTCAAGAAAGGTACAAAAAGGGAAGGTGCTAATAGAGTTCTGCCAGCCTCGACATCGCATCGGGAGAGTTCTCATTTTGCTTGAAGATGTTGCCGATCAACTAAAAATTGAGAGCGAACGACCCAGATTAGTCCCTACAACCTGCAGGGAAGAAAAAAAAGGAAGAAATACCTCATTAGCTTTCATATATTCCGTAACAAATTCTTTGTCAAGGAAACTCTGAAGGACTTGATCCTGACTAAACACCTCTCTGGCTTCTTCCCAGGAAAGAGGCAGTCTGCGATGGATGCCGAGTGCTTGACGAGCATCTTCGTCCAGCTCCGAAGCACCAATATAGCCGATGTCTTTTATGGTTAGAGTCCGTGCTGATTTGATGCCTGCGTACCCAGCGATCAATACACCCGCGAGAGCGATGTAGGGATTCGCAGTACAGTCGAGTGCGCGGAACTCGAATCTGCGGCTTGATGGGGAAGCGAAATCCTTGACGCGTACGGGTGCTTCTCGCGTCTCGATGCCCCAACACACGAATGTGCTGTTCGTGCGAATACCGTCTTTCATCCTTCCATACGAAGGAGGAGTGGGGAGGGTTAGTGTGATCAGTCCTGGGAGGTGGTCCAGTATACCCGCGAGAAATGAGGTCTCGTGTTGGGATAGATTGTCTGGGTGTTGTTTGCCTTCTTCTTTTGAGGAGTGGAGGGAAATGTGTGCGTGTAGGCCGTTACCTGCTGATTTTTGGAAGAGACGTGGGGCAAAGCTTGCAAAGAGGCCGCGTTTGGAGGCGGTATTGCGGATGGTTTCGTGAGTGTGGACGAGGGCGTCGACTGCTTCGAGGGGAGCCAGAGGACCAGTGACGACTTCGTACTGAAATTATTATCAAAAACATTATTGGGCGGGGGAGGGAGGAGAAGGGTTGGTTTGAGAAGATTTTTTATTTTACCTGTCCTGGACCTCGTTCAGCGTGATATAACACCAAGTCGATACCAGAAGATTGAAGTGAGTCTGCGATTTCTTGCATGACGGTGGCTGCGGGTGTCCCTGTGAGTAATGCCTCGGATCCAGAGCTTCGATGAATATCCGAGGCGACGAGAGGTTCGGTGGATCGGAGAAGCATGAATTCGGTTTCGAAACCTACTAGGTAGTCGATTCCGAACTCGGTTTTTGTCTCTCTTTGTTTTTTTAGAGTGGAAAGTATATAGAACAGATGGATCAGTGATTGGGGTTATAATTAGTAACAAGGGATAGAGTTCTTACCTCACGATCCGTTGCAGCAAAGTTCTAGTACAGAAAGGATGGGAAAACGAGGTACTGTCGTTGAGTCCTTTTTGCAAAGGTGTTTTGTATTGGAAGTGACCCATGACGCTGGCATGTCCAGGTGCGTAGGGGCATAAACGCAAAGTGGATAAGTCAGCGACGTATATGGACTCTGTCAAGTGTGAAGAGCGGGACGATACCGCTAAACAGGTGACGATGCCGATACCAGGACGGGGACCTTGTAGCAGCTTTTCGAAATAGGACATCGAGAGGACGCGGCATTTTACAGAGTTGGCGAAATCGACCCACTGGAGTCGAACATAGCCTAGAGATGGTGGAGGTTATTATTTTTTTTTTTTGTTGAGATGCTGGGAACGGGGGGGGGAAAGGGGTTGATGTTTACTTATACCGTGTTTTTTGAGGTCGTTGATAGTGAGTGGTTGGATGACTGGGGAGGATGAGGGCTTGTACAGAACACCGTAAGAAGAGTCAGGCATTGTGAGCAGTAGTTGGTGTTGGATGACAAGGTAGCTTGATTTAAATCAGCAGCCTTGGGCACGGTTATTTATTCTTTATGGATTTCAGACATGTGGCAAGTGGCAATTAAATCAAATAGAAGCCCTAGAAGTGATAGATTTGATGTACGTACTACGTCCCGAATCGATGATAGTTATCTGTGTGGCGTGTCTTCTAATTTGTGAGCTTTTTGGAGTTAAATTAGGTAGCCCGTTGCACATGTGAGAGTCTATTAGGGCTAGGGGGTACTATATGACATGAATACGTATATGTAGGAATTATGAGTGATTCTAGGCTGGAAACCTTGGTTTTATTGTATCTATGGATCCAGTGCTCTTGACTTCATAGATAGAATGTGATCATTGGTGACGCGCTGACGGCTGGCGTTGTCTTCTAGCCTCACTGGCAGACAAAAGAACAAGTAGTTTATCTTCCCGATATCAGTAGCACAGATGATCAATTTACAGTAACAGAGATTATGACGTTTTATCAGATAAGCGACCCAGTTCGGGTAATGTGGACTTGGCCAGGATGGGGTGAAGTTGGCAGAGCGAGAGAAACGAGTTGTAATGACTTGACTGGGAAGCGGCGCTACGTCAGTTGATTACCAGAGCATCGATGTGGTATTGGATTGAGGACAAGACACCGATACTGGCTCCGATAATCAGTTGAGCATTGTTAATCTGTTTTTCCAGAGCAGCAACGCCACGCTGCAACCATGAGGGTACACCGTGACATGAGTCTGAGTCATATACAAAGACCGATAGCGACGAGAGCGGCGGCACCGCCGTTTTATTTGAACATATTTGCCAAGCGCCGGGGGACACCACACAGAGAAGAAGTACGGCGACCATGGACTGGCTGACTGTCGAGAAAGATTTCCAGGACATCGCCATTGGCCGCGTGTATTTGAAAAGGTAAAATTAGGTGGAAGTCAAGGCAGTAAAGGGAAGTGAGTGAGTAAGCGGGTGAGTCAGCCACCGAAACAAATAGAAACAAACAGGGCTGAGCCCTTGTCGAGGGGAGGACGTCAAGAGCGGCATCATCTCATCTTTTTTTTTTTTTTCTTTTCAAATCTTTTTCCTCTCTGCATTCATGAGGGAGTCAAACTTCACTTTTCCAGCGCAGAACAAGGCATGTGTCTGTATAAACTCACAGCTTTATGACCGGCGAGGTGAGTCCGCAGTCGTTGCAACCAACAAATCGTCTTTCTCGTTTCCGTTGCCTACAGTGGGAGGGGGGGTTTGCTGACGACCACTTTCCCAACAGCTCTCGACACGACCTCTCCACTACCTCTTTTCAATTCACTCACTCATTTGACGTATCTTACGTCCACGTCGCCCAGAATTCGCGAAATCATGACAATGGATGGTGGTCTTGAGCGTCTCGTCCGAATCTTATATGATTTTTGCCTTTGTCCCCCCCCGCCTGAGAACCCTACAGTCGTTTATGGCTTGACACCTCCAGGGTTCCGCCCTCCAAAATCTGCACCCGTGCTCAATCCGACAAACTACGATAAGCATGCCGCCTACCGTTTTTCACTCGCCTTTCAGTGTGTTGTCAACATCGGCGTCCGTGGCAGCGAGTCCATCAGGAGTCGTGTTGTGCAAGCTGGTACACTTGATGTCGTTGGTTGCATCCTTGAAGCGTGGCTCGCGAGCAAGGGCTTTGCGATTGGCCCAAGTTCAAGTGCAACCGGCATCCCTCGCGAGACCCGGGAGCAGCGGCAAGCACGAAGGATCGCCCAAGCAGAACAAAGACAGAGAGAAGAGGCAGCTGCCCTCGCTCGTGCTCTCAATAGACAGATTCAGTTTGAGCAGCTCCAACAGCGGATACATCTTGAGCAACTTCGCCAACAGCGGTTCCGAAACACTCAGTCGATTGCTGTCGATATATCGGCCGTGCGTATTTCCCCCCCTTCCCCTTGATCTACACAAGCGTATATCTGACAATATTCACAGGATGAAATTATGGAATTAGCAAGGATACATCACCGAACTAATGTAATCATAACCGACTCGAGGCAGTCAACCAGCGCCAACACCAGTGACAATGAACAGTCTGCTACTGATGCATCTACTGTAATCACTCCAACAACCGCTCATTCACCTGGTGGTATGCTTCCCCACAGAGATCGAAGTGCAACTCTTGTTCCTCGACCAGTCTGGGATGAAGCTGGGATTCCTCCGCTTTCCAGGCCCTCTCAACAATTGCGTTCCCATACAAACACTCTGCCAGTTCTTCATCAACCACAACCACAAGCTTCTACATCCACGAATCCTCTTCCGCCATACCCTCGCAGCACGCCTTCTCCTTCAGCATCTACTGATACCTCTCGGACTGAAACTGAAACTGAAGATGAGCCCGAACAAGATGCGGATGGGGACGTCAACATGGACCGCCCTTCCCGCGCGACCAATCGCCGTGGAGGTACCGTTACTGCCCGTCGACATCACATCCATGCGGAACAACGCCTCCATCCAGGGGTACATCAAAGACATCAACAACACCTAGCAGTGTATACATCACATGCTTTGAGCCCTGGATCAACTGGATCAACTCCTGCTTCTGCATCTGCTTCGCCTTCCCCTGAGCGTGTACCATCCGACATACATGGGACAACTCGGGCAAGGGTGGGACGTTTTGACCCTATCGGTGCGATGGACGTAGGTAGTGATGCAGATGCCCATATCATCATATCAGATGCTGGAGGCAGTACTGGAGTTGTCGGTGATAACATTAACTTGGGTGTAGGCATGGGTGTAACCGTTAGTGGTGTGAGCGGTGTCGTCGATGACGGGATGGTCAGCTTGCAAGCAAATGATGACTTTGCCATGGGTGCACCACCTGGGGCACCGGGAGCAATAGTCCTGGATACCGCAGGGGTGGGTATAGAAGAAGCAGGTACACCTACCAGGGACGGATTCATGAGTGTGAGTGACGGACCTGGTGGGCTGGAAGCCAGCGAAGAAGCGAATCGTACCCTGCTCCCTCCCGATGCAACGCCCCGTGCTGGAGTAGTAGGGTTACCAGGAGGAGGAGTGGCGATGACTAATGGAGAAGCATACCAGGCTGGCGAATCTTCAACGTTCCAGCGGCAGAGGAATATGACCATTCGAGCAAGAATTAATGAAGTACCTTCTGTGGCTGCGTCGACGTCTCGATTAGTTGAGCCGTCTCCCAATGCTGCTGGACCATCAGGAAGCTTCGGCGCCAACGCGAGCGGAAGTAATATGGCTGTCGATTCTCAGCCTGGACAGAGCAATACCGACGCCGCCGGTCCTGTAACATTGGCTTCTGCCGCTTCAACCTCCAGCACTGTCACCAATGCGAGCATTGCTGCCTCGGCGTCGACTACAGGTGCCGCTGCTACGCCCCCTCCTGTTCCAAGTGGTCCTTATAGAGATGAAGATGTGTTGCTGAGTTTACAGCTCCTCGCGTATCTGAGCAAATACCCGCATGTTCGACAAGCATTTTATAAATCTCGGCCTTCGTTCCATCCTGCTAGTTTGCAATTGCATCAAGCGGGGAATGGACGTACGGTCGGGGAGAGTGGTGGTGGTGGTGGTAGTGGTGGGATGTCTGCACGAGAAAAAGAAAAGCAGAAGGAGAGGTGTATGGGTGGTGGGTCTGGAGCGAACATGGGTGGTGCTGGTGCTGGTGGTAGTGCTGGTAGTGGTGCGCAAGGGTTTTTGAGGACACTGGCGGGGAGGGGAAAGGAGAAGGCTGTAGCGGCGTTGACGTCTGCAGGAATTTCTGTAAGCGGGTGCGGAAACCCGGCTGGATCGACTAATGGTGGTGGTGAAACCTCGCCATCTAATGGAACCGGCACGGGATCGTTATCCCCTACGGCACCTCAAGGCAGACAGACGAATGTATTTTCGCTTGTGGAGAGGTTTACGTTCAAGCCTAGTTCGAATGAGGCTGATTTGCCCAACCCTCCGCCCAAGTTGCCCCCGGAGATTCAGTATTGGGCTGGTGTTATTATGAGGAATGCGTGTAGGAAGGATGAGAATCGTGGTGGGATCCGGCAATGTGCTAATAGTGAGTGTTTTTTTTTGGTCTCTCTTGTTGATGTCGTTGATTCGCTGATGATTCGATTTTTTTTTTAGTGCTTTGTGGACGCTGGGAGCAGTATCCCCGAGAGTTTGCTAAATGTCGGCGGTGTAGGAAGGCCAAGTATTGTGGCAAAGAATGTCAGAGTACTGCTTGGAGTGAGGGCCATCGTTTCTGGTGTAGCGCGAAGGATGCGGACGATGAGGCGACTGGAGAGAGGGAAAGAGAAAGAGAAAGAGAGCGAGAAAGGGAGACTTCGCATCATCACAGGCAAGAAGGGGGTCCTACCGGACCACAAGCTGGAACTGGAACAGGAGCAGGGGCAGGAGCAGGGCCCCCGCGTCAAGCACATCCGCGCCCACAGCCCGGGCAACCGCATATGCAGGCGTATGTGGATGATACCGGTGAGATCCGAATTATCCCTCCGACGACTAGGGAGGGTGCTGGTGCCGTCGCCCATCTGCATGCGGCGACGAGAGCTGAAAGAGCTGCAAGGAGGGAGAGGGAGAGAGAACGGAGGATGCGGGAGGGGGTGGTGGATGGTGGACATGCTGCACAGGCTGGACCGAGTACGGCGGCGACTGCTACGGCTCCTGTTGTGCCTGAAGCTGGGAGGGATACGTATAGAACGCCTGCTGTTAGGGTGGACACTGGGTTTGCGACTGCGGCAGAGTTCGTTGGTCGATTGATGATCCCGCCTCAGCCCCATCTACACCCCCATCAGCAGCAGCAGCAGCAGCAGCAACAAACCCCTGGGATATATTCTGGCACGCCGAGCCCGATTGGGGAGTCGATTCAGACGATTAGGGCGCGAGCTGGGGCGATTGCAGCGTTGGATGTTGAACAGATGACGGAAGCGACTGCGCGATTGAGGGAGAGGTTGGATTTGCTTCAGCAGGTTTATGCGCAGGATCAGAGGCAGAGGCAACAACAGCAGCAACAGCAACAGCAGGAGATTGGGCCACCCTTGCAGACGGATTGGTTTGGGCCTGGAGTTGTATCCCCTACTCATGCGGGACCGTCTAGGGCGGCTTGGCAGACGCCTGCTGCTTCGTCTGGTGAAGATGATAATGATATGATCTTGGGTTGATTCCATTCGACTTGTCTTTCACACCTTTACTACACACCGCCTCCACCTCTATATTAGCAAAGTCTTGATGTGATGTGCTCTGTCGTTTTCAAACGTCAAAAGGTCGTTGAGGATCCTTTCCCGCCCATCCTTCCTGCAACACAAACACCATCTATCGCCCCAACTAATATCAAACAACATTTAATTAATGACGCGTCTTTTTCTCTTTTTTCTCTTGTTCCTTTTTCTTCGTTTCTTCCCTGTTCACAGTTACTTGGACTTGTTGGTTCTGACACAAGATTACACGGTCTCGTACGTCTCCTCCCCCCTTATCCAACAGTTACCCCACTCCGCACTCACAATCACTCACCCCGTTGTCGTAGCATATATACACTTGGTTTTCCTTCCCCTCTTACGCCCTTCCTCCCCCCTCCCCTTCCCCCTCCCTTTTTCCTGCTATGATTGATCCCACTCGTTGTTATGCGCTTCCTTAGTTCTAGAACATGTGCTGTATCACTCGTAACTTGACTCTTTTTTTTCTTTCTCCCCACACACCTTTTTCTTCTCTTGTCTTCCTCTATGCACTGTGATATGACCGTTTGACGATCCCTCATCGCCGTTCATGATTAGAGATCTCCCCTTCACACACACACATTCTTTCTTGAGGTTTCTCCTTTTTTTTTCTTCTTTTTTTCCACGGTTACAAACTACATATGTGTACTCTCCCCCTCTCTCTCCCCCCCCTTTTTTTTTCCCCCATAGCAGTACCTAAAACTCTTGATTTTTGAATACGTGAAGGTGTAAGACTAAATATTACGTCATGTCGGAAGGCATCGTGTGAAAGTATCACGTGGTCTCAGGAATTTTCCAGTAAATACTGACGCGACTCTCCCGATTTTTTTTTTTTTTTACCTCCGACCCGAAGTTCAAAAAGTTCAAAAGGAGCCTGTTGCAAACTTGGCTTTCTTTCACTTTCATAATTCTTCTCTTCTCTTTGTTTGTTACATCTCCTCTTTCTTCGTCGACTGTAATTCAATGGTGTGTTTTATATTTATGGCTACTCGATGTGGTGGTGGTGGTGGTGGTGAGGGGTTTACTCATTTCCCTGTCCAGGCTGCACAGGCAACGTTCAAGTCTATCAAAGCTGTTGTTCCCCTCCTGGACCGTGTCCTCGTCCAGCGCTTCAAGCCAGATACTGTAAATGTCCCCCATTCCGGGCTCTTCTTAACATAACTTTTTTTTTTTTCTTTTTTCACACAATTAACATGTTATGAACGATAATCCCCCACCCCCAGAAAACCGCGTCTGGGATCTTTTTACCCACGTCCGCGACGAACAACCCGCTTCCTGAAGCGACCGTGATCGCCGTTGGCCCCGGTGCGCCAAATAAGGATGGCAAGGTTGTCCCGACACAGGTGAAGCCTGGTGACCGTGTGTTGTTGCCTGGCTGGGGAGGTAATGCGATCAAGGTGGGAGAGGAGGTATGTGAATCCTTTTTTTTGTTGAGGTGTAATGAAGGTTTTACAGCTGATGGATGGGGGGGGGTGGTTGTGTGCTTTTTTTTTTTTGTTAGGAGTACTTTTTGTTCAAGGATGCAGAGATTCTTGCAAAGATTCGAGAGTGAAGAGCTGTGCTATGATTAGAGGCGTTGATTTTTTTTTTTGAAGGGTGGGGGGGGGGCCATCGTGAATGGCGTAGAAGGGGGAGGGTGGTGAAGAAAAAAAAAGTTTATTTATGGACATGCACTGCTTCATCTTTCGTCCTCACCTTGACGCTAATTACTACTGCATTTTACAACTCATGTTTTTTTTTTTTTTTCATTATGCAATCGTGAGCAATTCCATTGACCTCCACTCATATCATGATTTTCTTTTGACTCTGTTTTGTTGTTAGTACAACCCCGTTGGTTAAGTGTATTGGTTAGCAAAGGTAGGGAACAAATGAAGACCAGGGAATCCTGTCAATATTTGTAAAGAAGACTCCCAATTGGGGCGAATTCAATCCGGATTATGTGTTTCCTGGCCTTGTATGCGTCTAGAACTAGGCAGGAGGATAAACTACTATCTACGAAACGTAATGAACCCAATATAAATATAGACCATCATTCAATTGTTTCACGACTGTAAGTTGGTAGGCTTCTCTGCATCATCAACAGCTGTATAACAAGCCTTGGTGGGGCCCGGATGCGGCAACGTATCCAACTTTCTTGTCGCTCACCGTTGCCCAACTGGACACTGAACCCTTTGGGCATCGGGGGGATAGCCTCGTTGGCGTAATCCGTTTGAACGTGCCAGTCCACCCGCAGCCGAAGCGGCAATGACATGCAGGATGGCAGTTGCATCAAAGTCGGTGCAACTGCTGCAAGCGCACGGCGGCGCGGGCTAAGGGCAGCCCGGAACGCGCTAATGATGGTCATCAAGAGCGAGGTAACAAGGATGAGAATTGGTGCAACGAAAGTGATGATGTGGACGCTGTCTGCTTTGTGTCCAGCCCGGGGTTTCTACTTTGTATGTACCGTTCATAAGCCGTAGCTGTAGATCTGGGTGTTCTTGTGTTATGTTCTTGTCTTTGGTTGTGATACTTGTGATGCTCGTGCGGATAAGCTGGGGAAAAAAAAAAAAAACAATAAAATTAAGAAATCATCGAAAGCATGTGCAATAGTTGTAGGAGGTACGAACGGGTGGATGCGAATTGGAAGGATGCTCGGATGTACGACGTCAATTTGGATGTCAACCATTCGACAAGTTTTGAATATGGTTATGATCAAGACCTAACCCATATATCGCCCAATAACTGGGGTCGGGTCGTAGTTCATGGAATAGAACGAATAAATAATATTCCCCACGGAGTTCACATGTTGATTCTGAGAGTACATGATCTGTCGCATGAGCAAACTCGATGCTTCGAGTCCCATTCTAGGCATTGAAATTCGTCTTTGAGCCATAGATATACCATTCATGAGATTGAGCGCGGCGGAATTAAAAGTGGTGGTGTCTCCATAATGGACATCCAAAACAACTACATCCGAATTGACGTGGCACCAATAATCAGGGTAAGGATCGTATAAATCCCCATGGCCAGTTATGAAAATATCTGTGACCAGGTCAACAATATTAAAAGTCTAAAGAAGAAGAAAACAAACAACAACACGTTACCATATTCGTCAGAAGGATCAGTCCCACTTTGGCGGGCAGCGCGAACAGTCATAAGGATTGCATTTTGGTCTCGATAAGACGGCATGCTCATAGTACCTGAAGTGTCCAACTAGCCCCTCATTCAAGGTCTCTGAACGACATAGCTTACTCTGAGTTCCGTCATCACATTGGATACTTGCATTCAAGGCAGCTTGTGAATGGTTCTGGTTATTCACTTGTACATTCTCAATGTGAATCCTCGTGTTTTCTGGTCTGCAGATCACATTTGGTTGGTAGCCTTGTTGCGTCATTGTATAACTCGTCTTGAGTCCATGGTACTTTGGTTCTTGTTCAAGTCTTGCACTGGCGGGGAGGAAGATATAAGGGGCGTCTTTGCGGGGGAGTATATTTGACATTATATCAAGGTTAGCCGGAAGAACACCGTCTACATACCGTGAGTTATATGGTCATGCGTTCCAATTATTCAACTTACTGATCATATCGACATACGAGTAATCATTAAAGCTGAAGAAGCTGGGTAATGAGAGGTTGGACATACTACCTGTCACTCCGCTGGAGATGAACCACGGAAGGACCTTATTTTTTGTGTCTGCACAGAAATGATATTTAACGGCTAGTAGTAAGAATCTTGGATAGTTACCTATCTGTGTAGCTGATTGAATGCCAAACTCGAATGATGGCACTTCCAAGGTATCGAGGAAGGTTGGACTTGTCATATCCAGCTCTTGACCTGTGATATTGTATGATAGGTTAATGGGGCTTGGCGTCAGAGCGGCTGTAAACCTGGAGTAGGTGGGTGAGCGGATTATAGAAAAACGTCCTGTTTTCACTTACGCAGCAGTCTGTAAAATAAAGGCAATACCATCTACCAATCCTACATATGTCCAGATAGATTTAAGGTGGCCAAAGACGAATTCCCCATTCGAAATTTTGCTCAACGCTGATAGTGAATGGAAGGATAAACCTTGACCAGTGCGCTGAACATTGATGGCATAGCTGCTAGAGTTGCGAAATAGACTGAATGAGGATGAATAAAACTGAGAACCAAGATCATGAAAAGATCAATTTACAAACGCGCGGCTAAAGAAAGCAATGCTATAAGACCTGCGACGAAGCCCACAAACTGTGGGTAGGCCTTCCTGGTTTGGGCTCAGGAGTCGGACAGTGGGATAGGTTTTGAAGCTGTACATATGAAGAATGCCAAGATCAATGTCAACAGGATGACCTGTCCAAGGACTAGTCGAAGGATAGGAAGGTGGAGTCGAGGGTAGAAGTTTAGCCTGGTTCAGGAGGGGGGAGCATGGTATACGTTAGGTAGTTTTAAAAGCCCATGAACATGCACTTCACCTTGACCGGGCCATGTAGGAAAAAAAATGAAGCGTAGGTCACAGAAAGTCAGATAAGATATTCAGTGAGTAGTGAAGAAAAGGGATTTCCCAACTGTGTTCTACTGAAGTTATCTATCCTTGGAATTGACGCTTAGGGTGTTGTACTTTAAAATGGGGAATTGTACAAGCCGGAGGTTGACCAACGTCGCGTAATGCATAAGAACCCAAAAGTATCAAACATTTGCGAGCACGACTCGTGGTTTCTGCGACTACCAAATGCAGTACACCCTGGAGATCGGATAACTTCGAAAATGAAGCATCATAATTGGAGTCAGAGAGGCCAAGGGTAGCACATTGAAAGGAGGAGAAATAATAGAACACGGCTATACTTATCACGCTCCATTGAACGGCAATTAGCTGCCGAGCACTCTTTGTTGGTTGGCAGATATGCCGCCTTGTTTCCGGTTAGGGAAGAGAGACTGGGGCAGCTATTAAAGGCTCTGATGACATCAAATGCGCCACCCTTCTATCAACTCCCTCTCCATATATCCACACAACCAATGTCGGAACAAGGCAGTTGCTTCTTTAGCTTCAATAGCATAAAGTTTGGCAAAATTGTATGACCTTTCTCGTGAGTCTCGGGCCACATCTCTTTGGTTGCTTTCACGACTGTTGAGTGTGTAAGATGGTCATTTGATGTTCGTCTCTATACTCCACGCACTATCGTTCGCACTGCCTCCCGTATCTGCGAGTCAGTACATCAGCAGTAGCCAGCACCACATACTGGGTGGCAATCCTCGTCTACGTTCAAGTTCGGCGAAGTGGTTCCAACTTGAAGTACAAGTAGCAATTCCGTCCGAGTCGTACTAGGATAAAATCTGGCACCACCATTCAATCGAGCTCCGATTATTCCCACGCTACAAGTATTGTGCACACCAACTTGAACCGTGATTCCCAATACTGTAGCCTAAGACATCTCTAACTGTCTATATAAACACAATGCTGAGTAAACAAGAGCATCTATCCTGATCTACAAGACTGATTCAGGCGACAATGGACATGTTGGGCACTTTTGATCTTTAATATGCAAATATATTCCAAGCTGAGGGCATATCTACAAGACTGCAGACTGCGGATTTGTCCTAAATCTTTAGTCCGATTTCAATGTATCATACATACACTATACGTATCTACACTGTACACCATTGAATGGCTAGGACATGTATACGAACGATACAATGGGTCTGTACTTTTCAAGAGCTATCAAAGATGTGGTGTAAGACATCCCTGGTAGGGTGGAAGAGGAAAGGAAAACGAGCTACAAGGTAGAAATCAATCGAGATGCTGCACAGAACCAGAAAGACAAACAAGACAAGAACGCAAACGGGAAAACTGGGGAAAAAGTCTAGAAGAAAGAAAAGAATCCTTTGTTTATATCGTCTGATTGCCCAATCGTCCTACATGTGACCAATAAACAAATGGGAAAAGGATCAATTGGTCGCTGTTGTTGCAGAATTCAGGGGGTAGAGTTCCGTAGAGTCCAGGCCAGTATGCTTCTCTTTCATCCCCGCCTCAAAGTGCAGCGGCCCTCCATTGTTCGAATCCAGTCTAACCCAGATTCCAGCGTCGTTAAAAATACCACCATGACGGTAATCTGGTTTAACTTGGACTGTTCCGCTTGAAGTTGCAGCGATGAGATGTATTGCGTCAGTAGAGGTGAAGTAGACGTCCCCATTGATAATATGTTGATTGATGAGGCTCCGGATGAAAGTAACAAGTGTCACCAGCATCGAGAATAAAACGAGGGTCATCGGAGCGGCAAATATGGCGCGGTGAGTTAGGTCTGAGCTCTGTGACCACCCCAGTGTTTGTACTCTGTATGTCCCATTCATGGTGCGTACAGGTAGGTCGGGATATTTTTGCGTGATGTTCAGAACAGAGCTGTTGCTGCTTGTAAGGTTTGTCCGGATAAGCTAATCATGGGTGATATATTCTCAGTTATGAATCGTATAGACAAGGTTATAGCTACGAACCGTTGATGCAAATTGCAGTGAACTCTCAAGGTAGGATTCCTGGTATAAAAGCATATCAACAGAGTGTATATCCACTAATGCAATGTGAAGCCTTACCCAAATCTTAAGCAGGTCCGATCCGGAATCGCCGTTGTTCATAGCATCGAATGCCAAAGCGATGTTCCCTACTGTGTTGACAGAACCCTGAGAATACATTACTTGTCGCACGAAGATGGACACTGCCTCATAGGCTAGTCTGGGAACTGGAATACGCTGTGAAGAGCTAGACGTAAAATTCAAGATATCAAGCCCTGACGAATTAAAGAGGGTTTGTGTAGAGCCATAATGAACATCTAAAACCACCACATCCGAGTTAACTTTGCATGTGTAGTCAATAGACCCATATAAGGGTCCATCGCCTTTGAGATGGATTTCTTAGTGGAGTCAGTGCGCATGTAATGTTTTTTTTAAGGAATCGGTGACATACCGTATTCTTCTGAAGGAATATCTGGGCCCACGGCGCAATCGATCGCAAATAACGAGCTTTGGTTGTCAGTATAAGGCACTGTAATCTCGGCCCCTGCTAAAAATATCTATTACCTCGTGCACCATACTATTCATCAATATGCTTACGATCATTTGGACAAGTGACGCTTGCTGTGATTGACGCGTCATTTTGAATAGTCACTGTAACATCGTCTGTTGCCCGTCTGCAGGTCACTTTTGGTTGATACCCTTGTTGGGTCATCGTATAATTAGCCCCAAGACCACGAAGCCTTGAACTTTCTTCAATCCTTGCATTGGCCGGAAGGAAGGTGTAGGGTTTATCTTTTGGAGGAATGATGTTTGACATCGGAACGAGATTTGCTGGGAGAACTCCATCTGGAGAAATAAATAAGCAGCGAGTCCATTCATCGCCGTTGTGAACTTACTTGTCTTTCCCACATATGAGTAATTATTGAAACTAAAAAAGCTGGGCAATGATAAAGCAGCCCTCGCGCCCATCTCCCCACTGGAAATCACAGAAGGAGTAACCGTATAATGAGTGTCTGCATGCAGGTAAGTAATTCAATCATACAACAGAGACTGTATTGGACATCACCAGGCTGAGTTGAGGCATTGATCCCATAAGTAGTCAATGGCGGGCCCAAGATATTAAATGCGGCGGAATTTGTCAGGTCTAGCTCCTGACCAGTGATCGGATATGTTAGCGTCACAGAGGTCGGGGTAAGGATAGCAGTAAGCCTAGTAAATATTAATGGGTATACAAGAAAAGGCTGCGTTATTCTACTTACGCTGCCGGCTGTGCAAGCAGAGCCAAGGCAACCCCAAGTGCTACATATGCCCAGAGCGAATCGCCATGACCCAATATAGGACTCCCAGTAGCAATTTTGATGAGAGCCGATAGCGAACGGAGAGACATACCCCTCTCGATGAGATGGATGTTAACCGCATAGCATACAGAGTGGCAAAATAGACTCAAGAGATGTTAGTCAAGATGGACAGACATCAGCAAGCGAAGTGGACTTACTAGGATATAAAACTACCAATCATCGTGCCTATCAACGTTACCACCAAGCTCGTCACCTGTGGATAATCCCGCACTTTTGGGGCCAAATAGTCATTGAAGGGAACGGGTCTCAAGCTTGTGTAAATGAAGAATGACAAGATCACACTCAAGGCGAGTGCATGTCCAATCAGCAAGAGAATAGGCACAATGAAATGGGAATTCAACCATTTCTTCAGGTTGGTCATCCTCGGGTCCTGATAATGTTAGCTGAGTTAAAACGACCTGGAGAATATGGTTCACTTGAGAACAAGGAGAATCCAGAGGAGCTGTAGGCCTTTCGACTCAGGCAAGTAATGTGGAAGAGGTGGTGAAGAGGAGGGCATACTTATAAAGCCAGCTTGAGTGAGCACTCAAATAGGAGCGTCTAAACAAGAACAATAGAACCAAGTCTTTCAGCCTGCCCATCCACGAAAATTTTATCCTTAACAACTGCCGAGGCTTGGAGGAGTTATTAAAGTCTGTACATGATTCAACACGAAACGTTAGGTTAAACAATAGAACCGTGCCCTTGCCTTGAACTTTAACTCATAACTGACAAGCACAGCATCAACGGATGTTGAATAGCATTGTACTTCATCTGTGGATTTTCGGTCCAAGAACCTCATTATCAGCCATAGCGGTTGCACCAATGTAAAATGCTACTGAGTGTTATAGGAGAGAGACAGGCTTAGGTCGTCTGGCCAAACAAAGGACACTCATCGATAACAGTCGGAACGTAGTTTCTATAAAGAGAAGGTTTTGCACTGTTGTTCGAACCTACCCTAGTGTCATTTGTGGTATAGCACAGAACTTTTTTTTATTCTGCTGATCACATGGAAACCGGAATGCGCTCACTGGCAGGCCATTGTAGTACGGAACTTGTCACGGACAAGGATGGTAGCTCCGCCTTGATGCAAGAAGCAACCATAATGCACAAGATGCAGATGCGACAGTACAAGCACATCTAACGGGTACTTTCGTCAGCGGAGAACTGAACTAGACGAAGAGACTTGCCATTCCTGGTCATTCCTAACATTTCTTCACGTTCTGGATAGACACGGTATTTATATAGTTACTGCCTTTCAGGGCTTACAAGGATCTCAGAGATTTCAGAGTCTATCTGTCATGAGGGGAACTTGGACTGTTTTGGGTATTCCTATGCTTTGTGCTCAATTTGATTGACAAATGCACAAAGTAGTATCACATGTCACCAACCTTGTTTTTAGTCTACAAGTTGCTGCGCGCTCGTTTATCAGTGAAACGGCAATCAGTTGATGGTTTAGACTTTGAGCCAAAGGCGCAGTGCAGCACTGCTCTGATCAGCGTTCCGCCCTGCAAGTGGCAGCAATCAACGATTTACAATCTCAGATCACACTCGGACGTTTGAAGCTTTACTGCAACGAGTTATTACTCTCAGATGAAAAGAAAATCAGATTGAACACCTACCAGCATGAATCACTTGAAGGAGCGGGGATGTCTACACTGGAGAGTGGGACTCGGAAGGGACTAGTTTGGTTATATTTGGCTACTACCGGTTGGCAATGATGCGCCTGATGGTGGCTCGATCATTCGAGTCCTACAAGAGCACAGGTTCCTTACATCCATTGTCATGGGACAATATGACTATCACTTGCAGAAAGCATCGATGAATCTGTGGACCCAAATAATATACTCTGAAGATATGAAGTGACCAATCACGACCCGTCTATATTTCTACGATGTCGTGGAGCAATATATTACGGTGTCTAATTGTAGTACCTTGTGGGCTCTCATTGATACCTGATAAGTTGAGGCACGAGCCAAGAAAACAATTAGTGGTTGAGTGATCATAGATTTTTACGTTGCTGCGACTACTCCAAAGTCTGTAGTATTTATTGCCTATTGTTAGTCTATGGCACACACTAGTCGCCCATCAAGGTCTGACTCGGGGTTTCATGCCAATGGGCGCGCTACGCACACATTCGAGTCGAAGATCCCTGGAGAAGATGGCCGTTGCACGCTTTCTGTAGGATCGAATATTAGTTTGGAAACGAATAATGGCTCTTGCCTATAGCGTTGGTGTTCAAAAGCAATCCTCACCTAATAAGACCACCAGAAAATCTCCGGACGAGTGCGTAGTGCGTTGTAAATCTCACATCGAACTCCCCGCCTTTAGAGAAATTTTCTTTAAATCTAGGTTCGGTCTAACCCCCAATTCATTGACACTTTCTTTCCCCCAGTTCCTCTAATTAGCGAAAAATACTTGCAAGAGCTATTTAACTTTAACACGTACTATTCAGCAAGGAAGCCTCATGATGGATGCTTGATAAAAACAGTTGCAGATGGCTGACGCGGTGAGATCATGGAGACTCTGTATCGTGACATTGCTTTTTCTCACTGTCCATGCGGTGGACTTTCTTCGTGCATTCTCTTCTTCTTGCTGAAACCCCACACCCAAAGCACCAAGCAACGGACACAACTCGGGGTCCTCATCCACAAGCTTCCACGCAAGGGCCATAATACAGAAACCCTCAAGACCATGCAAGCACACCGAGCAATCCATAATGATCCCCTCTCGGTAGTCCACACATCAGCACTATACGTCCGTTCTTGTCCATCTTCATCACCAACCTCGTGCACAACCTAGTCCCAGCCCACCCTTCTTCCGACTCTTAACACGGCTGGCAAGACCTAAGAGCAATAATCAACAACCGGTCACCAGGCATCACCGCGAAATTTTCTGGTTTGATGTCGAGATTCGCATCGCCTTTTCGTTGCATGAAACCGGCGCCGTCAAGTAGCTGGGACCAGAAGTTTGGAACGAGCTCTGAGTGATTGACGCTGAGGAAGTCAGCTTTTTCAAAGTGTAACGAGAAGTGTGCACTTTGAAGTTTCGATGACGTGTTGCAAGGGGATGATGTGATTCTGCGGGTCTTTAATCTCTCCCTCCACAAGCTTGGACCTATTAGGATCTAACAACGGTTATATTAGAGGAAATGTGAGTTAAAGGTAAAGAACGTGGGGATTTGGTATCTTACCTCAGTCGAGCGAAAGGTCAACAACTGAGGTACTACTGTACAATGGTCAGCTATTTAAGGGCACAGGAAGCTTGTAAGCTAACTGGTTGAGATGGTAAACGGAGTGGGACTAAACGAGTGCGCATGATATGATCAACTATGTTATGGACAAGGACCGAAAGGAAATGGGGTACTGTACGATGTATATGAAATTCAGAAGGTCACACGGCGGCGCTCGAGACGTCTTGTGATCCAACAGGACCTTGACTCTGAGATCACCTGTCCCGAATGCATTACACACAGCACCAGGGTGCCGTACCTTCATCATAGATTACTAATACCCTAAGTAGGCGAAGAGTTAAATGAAGAAGATACTAGTAACTACCATGAGGAACATATTGGTTCTTCCTTCCCGAAGCACGATCGATCAAAGGTATCTGCCAGCCAAGAAATAGTTGACTCCTGAGCAAAGATACCGGCGCCCGTTATACCATGAGATGATTCAGTCTGATCTAGGATTCGACAGGCGGGATATGATTTGAATACCTTCTCATACACGTCTCGTAACACGAGAATCAGCCAAGAATTCCACCTCGGCCTTGTTCCTCTTCTCAGCATGCATATTCCATTCGCTCTTGAATCATCCGTACCTTCGGAATTATATGTCATAATAAATGTCTCGGAATAGGAACACACGCAGCATGTGGCCGACCACTGAGAGCAGGTGGGAGTTGATGAAAGCGCGTGTTTTGAACGATCGCACCGTTCGAGAGACTCAAGTGCCATTCTATAGTGAGCAAGTTCCATCGTGCTCACGAGAATACCAGAGGCCTCGCTTTGTGTTGAATTGTTATCACCCTCACAGCACGTCGATAAAGAACCAATTGAGTGACAAAGGTGAGCTGTGATTGTTGCTGAAACACAAGGCAGTGTACCTTCACCATGCCCAGCAATAGAGTGCAACTTTGTCACTCACAAAAAGAGGCGGCGTCGAACAATGGCAATGGCCGCAATGGATGACGTAATGATGATGGGCGCGGCGGCTCGGACTCGGCAATGTCCAGATTGAGAATTATCAGATTTGGCTTCGTCAGCCATCTTCACTCAGTCCTCACTTGGCCTCTAATATGTCCGCCAACAACAACAACAACAACCTCCACGAAGTCACCTCAACTACTCACTTCCAAGAGCTGCTCTCAGCTGATCTGAACCGCATTTCACTCATAAACTTCTGGGCACCATGGGCAGAACCATGCAAGCAAATGAACGAGGTCGTTTCCGAGCTGGCAAAGAAGTATCCAACTGTGCTGTTTCTCCAGGTAGAGGCTGAGGGTCAGGATGCGATTGCGGAGTCGTTTGATGTTGAAGCAGTTCCCTCGTTCGTTTTGCTGCGGGTACGCGTGTTTTTTTTTTTTGTTTTTGTTTTTCTTAGTTTTTCCAACTCTTGCTTTTTTTTCCATCTTTTGCAGGGTCATACATTGTTGGCACGCATATCTGGCGCTGATGCCTCCGCACTCACCGATGCTCTCACTAAACATACCCGTCCATCATACACACCCCAATCTCAGACCTCGCAACAGCCTGCTCCCCCACCAACGTCCGCCTTCTTCTCAGGCGAAGAGACGCCTGAACAGCTGGAGCAGAGGCTTCGAGGCTTAATGAACCAAAGCAAGGTCGTCCTCTTCATGAAAGGCTCACCCGGCACACCTCGATGTGGGTTCTCGAGGAAGATGGTCAACCTGCTGAAGACCCAAAACGTAGAGTTTAACCATTTTGATATCTTGACCGATGAGAGTGTTAGGCAAGGTATGTCTGCTTTCTGTCACTTGTGTCCTTTCCTTTCTATAGTTGAGGTTCATTCGTGTGGTTGTACACAGGATTGAAAAAATTGAATGAATGGCCAACCTTTCCCCAGCTAATCATCAAGGGCGAGTTTGTTGGTGGCCTGGATGTAGCTCAAGAAATGGCGGATAATGGCGAACTTGGTGAGATGCTGGCTGCTTGAAAGGGGGGTAGAGCGAGAGGGGGGGATCCTGGTATGCTTTCACCGATCTTGTTATTTCTTGATGCAGGTTGGCTGCTGAATGATATCAGGCAGGGGGAAGGAAGGGGTTGAGACAATATGTCTGATTGTTATTGTTATTTCTTGATGCAGATTTATATGCAATAGACTGTGCTTGTATTATTATTTTTTTTTCGAAAACGTTCAACGCCGTGAACGTAGTGTGTGCTTGAGCTGACTGCTGCGCACATATCGTTACCATTCTAGTACAGTTTCGCGTGTAAGTTACCTCTAGACTCAGAAATGAACTAAGTTTAGACGTCTTTGAATGAATACATGCATACTGCAAGGTCATGATGCCAAATTTTCGCCGTCAGTATGGTAGCCAAGAAATGGAATACCTGTATCATAGTCAGAAAAAGGAATGCAAGTTAGTAGTGACGTACTATGTCGAGTTAGAGTGGGTCATTTTACTGTTAGTTTTTCTCTGTCATTATCTAGTCTCCTTGATACGGGCTGATTATAGTTACCTGAAAACATATAAGTACACCTTGCTTCACGCTGAATATATTCTAGGCTTTCTATCCGATCATTAATTGACGTTAAGACTTTACCTCTACAAGGTTTGAAATCTTCCCGCGCGGGCCCCGGCTCGGACTCGGAGTCGAGAAAATGTAACCCAAACAAATCCGCCACCGCAGCTGCGCGGCAGTCCATTGACAGTCTAAACAAAGGGGGAATGTTTTAAAAACAGAAACAAGAAGGCTGGTCCCAGTGGGATTATAGTTGGAATTATAGAAGTGGTTGCTTGTTTGTAGTGACAGGACCATTTTTGGGATTGTGTTGAAGTTTTACTCCGTAATCTCCTGGCCAAGCTGCATCGTGACTAAACAGCTGTACAGTACAATTGGATGGTGTCGTTCCCCACAGATTTTCAAATTACCGAAGTTTAATTCAGGTACAGCTCCTTCAATTGCCGCCGGCATAAGCTTGGGCAATAATTAATGATTGGGTTGGGACCATGTCCGTCAAATATATATATATATATATTATTCTTGAAAAAACTGGGGCCATTTTTTTTTGTTTTTTTGACGCCCTGGTGGTCCCAGGTTTAAATTTATCAACTCAAAGGACCCGGGGTGCGTTACCAAGGGGTCCAGGTGGCTTCACCGTGACTACAACCTTGAATTCGTGCAAGTTCGTATATATTTTTATTTTTCATTTGTCCCAACTACAGTTCTATTGTTACTACAGTACAACTCACTCAGCGGGGTAAGGCAACTACAAGGAAGGGAAATTCGGGAGGGGGGTAATGTGTGACTTGATGCCAAGATATTGAATCGATGACTACTATTAATTTGCGCCATCATTTTTTTTTTCGACTAAGAAACCCTTTGTTGTCCGACAACCGGAGAACGCTCGTGTCATTACTACCTACGACGAAAGAATGGTGGGCGGTGAGCGCGATGGTCTGTTAGATTTAGAAATGTCCAACAAGGACCTAAAGCACAGAGGAGACCCGACTCGGACTAGTACAATATAGTACATACCTCTCAATCCTCCCCCCCCCCCAAAAAAAAAAAAAACGAACGAGAAGCAAGAAGCAAGAAGAAAGAAAGGAATCTCAATCAGATGCATCATTCTTGAATCTGGGTAGTTGACAGTTACCACCGCAAGACTCGGAGTGTAAAGTTACTTTTTAGGTGCTAAAACTTTGGATTGGCGCCGAATAAAAAAAAAGATATCATATCATCCACAATCAAGCATCATATCAAGCTTTTACTCAGGCTTGTCGAACAGGCTCATGATCAACAAATATATCCAATTGTGGTACACACTTTGATTATCATCCTCTCTTTTTTTTTCTCCTTGCCCCCTTGGAGTTGCGGACGTACCGGGTCTGGATACACTGGAGGACGATGAAGTTTCGCGCGGGAGGGTACTAGGAAATCATATCACATCAATGGCCGCACGCGGGTGTGTGCGCGCGCGACGTGTGATCATTATACCCACGATGACGAGAAACATGTCTGGAGTGCACGAGTTCTCCAGATCTTGCAACTCAAGCCTACTCCTTGATTGGAGAGTAGGTTTCATAGCCTGAGCATTCCTACAGGGATCGCCGCACAACCACACAATTTGTCAAATGTATTGATTTTTGCAAGTATTAACATACACTAACTACCAAAAATATCCTCCATCTCCGGTTCTCGTGACTGCTCAGGGTGTCCCATGCTCAAAAGTTCCGTCTCCAACTGAACTTGGATCATGTGGCTTGGCCATTTGGTACGTTATTTGACCTACGCATGGCCCTGTTACCCGTACGAGTGATAGGTAATCCTCATAACTAGCATGGCGTGCTACTGTAGTACGGATATCATCATCCGAACATTCTAACAACTGCGATGTTACCTCACGAACAATAACAAGATTTCACCTTCCCCCCCCAAACCACCACTGAACCTCGCTTTTCCGGAGATTGCCACAACTTGGGAGCCCAGAACGACAAACTACCAAAACAAAATAAAAAATAAAAAAGAAAGGAAGGAAGAAAGAAAGAATGGGAAATCCAGTACTGCTGTACACTAGGACGTAACCACCATTAATTCTAGACCGCGAATCCCCAAGTCTAGACCTACCCAAAAAAAAAAACCAAAAAACAAAAACAAAAACCCACATACCGTCACGGTGAACGTTCGAATGTTCTTTTCCCTTTGGTTTTAATTTCGCCTCTGAGTGGAATATATACAATGCAGTATCACAAATATTTCTTTGTTGCCACACACGTGGGGAAGAAGAAAGATTACGACCCTTGGCAAGCTTCAATTCTAACCCTTTCTAGTTGGACCTGGCCTGGGCCACACAAGTGCCAATTGAAATCTCTTTTCTCGTTCAATTCATTCTTTTCCGTTGTCCCTGCAGGTTCACTCTCCCATGATCCCATGCACGCAGCCTGTACGTATTGATACTAATGTAGAATACCACCAATACTATACACCAACCAACACCTTCCAAAGTGCGCACACTGTCACACACACACACACACACAACCTTGAACCCGCAAAAAATCCAGTGAAGCAGGAAAATCTGGAAAAAAAGAAAAAAAATCACAGTTTTCCTCTTTGGAAGAAACAACAAACAGCTTGGGTCAAAAGTAACGCGTACGGGTGTGTACCTTCCCATGGGAGTCTACCAAGATACAGCCTTTTTGACTAGAAAAGGTTTAGCTCAGAGTAGTGATTGAATGTGGCATGAGAAGAAGGGAAAAAAAAGAAAAGAGAACAACGTCAGCGCCTCTTTCCCAACAGACCAACCAACCAGCTCAGCACAACAAGCGATGTCCCGTGTCAATGGCCTACAGCACTGTATGTACTCAGTATTTTACCGACGCCTATTTCTGCACCCCTCCCTTTTTTTCCACAAACACCCATCTCCATTCCTACCCATCCTTGCTCTTCCCTTTTATGTTAACACCACCACCTCCGGTTTCTCCTCTTTCGCACTAATCTGAAGAGTGAAAGGTGGGGAGGAGGCGAAGCGAAAATACGGAAGTAGTAACAGATATAGTAACTAACTAATCGGATACACATGCTTGGTGACATACCCCCCATGACATACACTGGCATACGTCAGATTGAGAAAAACCAATCTGACGGCCTTGATGACGTGTTTTAAAATTAAATGAAAAAAAAAAGAGAGAGAGTAAAGTTAACTTTTACTCGACTCATGTATGGGAAAAAAAAAAAAAAACAGGAATAGAAGGCAACACAAAAAAGGCAAGAAAAGAGTTATACTGTATTATAGTTATTTACTACTGGTGTTTTTCCTTATCTCCGGCAGGTTCTTTTGTTACACGGAAACAAAGAAAAAAAGGGACTAATGCCAGCTACAGCCTGAGGCCTGAGGTTTACTCAATCTCAAGATCTATGTCTCGTTCACCCTCCGTCTCTCTCCTCCTTTTCAGGCTTCACTAAGAAAAAAAAAACCTTACCATACCACAAGGCCACACACAGGTCTAGACTCGGTACCATGCTAACACCCTCCAGGGTGGCCCCTCCCCACGAATACCATATATACAGTACCTAACCCAAACCCAAACCCGAACAAAACACCCGTTACCATGACGAGAAGCAGACAGAGCACACAAGCATGACGCCACCCATACTATCCCTTATATATCTAACTTCGCAAAGCTGCGCGTGTATGCGTGCATGCTGTAAACCTCTTTTTTTATTTTTTATTTTTTATTTTCATCTTCCAGTCAACCCCAGAATTTCACATACACACACACACACTCTCTCTCTCTTTCACCCACTGTGTGGCACTCTCATAACATGTGATTCATTCATAAACGGGTACATAATGATCCATAGAAAAGGCAATAGTAATTTACTAGTTACTAAATACAATCCCACAAAAGGGGGTAACTAACAAATAGTTCCATATACAAATTAATGTTTCAACGACAACTATCAATGTGAGCGCAAGTTTCAGACAAGAAAATACAAAACACAATTTTATAGAGATACAATCAATCAATCAAACGAAGAAAAAAATAACCGTCATTCGGGGAGGGGGCATATTTCAGAATCGGGGAAAACGAGTAGTAGTAGTGATAGTAACAATACTAGGGATGAGAATGAAAAAGAATCCTTCAAGAGAAGCGTTTATCCTCTATTCAAAATTGTTATGGGTTGGTTATACAAAAAGGGTTTTTTTTATCAAGTAGAAAGAAAGAAAGAAAGAAAGAAAGGAGGAAAACAAAGAAAAACGGTAAGTATAGCACACAAGTAAAGAAAACAGTACCTTGTGCGACAATTTTCATCGTCATCGTCATCGCCATCATCATCATCATCATCATCATCATCATCATCATCATCATCATCATCATCATCAAGTAGGTCCACTGGTAGGGGCCACAAATGTAAAGGTAGATGCAGAAGGCGCCACCGTCGTAGGTGCACTCATCCTTCGGTGCCGATCCGACAAATTTACAACAGGTCGTTCAGGGTGAGGGGGGTAAGGGGCCTGCTGATATTGATGTCGTGATTGCTGATGACCAATTCCACTGTACGCATCCGCTCCTCCTCCAACCCCCCCTGCACCTAACGAACCCACATCACCACCACCAAACTCATGATCACTATAAACAGGTATGCCGGCTCCAGAGCCAACAAGCGAGCGTTGCTTCGCCGCCAACAACCCAGGTTTCGCATTCATGATATCCTCTTCACCATCATCATCAATCGACAGCTGCGTTCTTTTCGCATGAGTGGGCCCCAACGTGTGCGATGGCAATCGCTTAAACGAAGGCCTCAGTCCTTCTCGATCTGATCCCCCCGATCCTGCGCTGTCATCAATCGACAAGGAAGACTCTCGAGAAGGCGGACTCGACGTAACCCTATCTTGCGTATACGCCAGCTGCGCATGTCCTGGCTTCCCCGACCAATTAGCAAGCGAAGACGAAGGACCAGTTGCACTCGATGGCCGACTCGACCCAGGCGAGTAGCTAAACCTGACGTTACTGGGTTCGACTTGAAGACTTGGCGCTTGTGGACTGGAACTCTGACTGCCCACCTTCTTGCGCGCCCGCGGCCCGAGACTGAGCGTCGTCGGCGCCTTCCGCGCAAGCACTGCCGCTTCATACGACCGTAAATCTTCTTGGTCATGCAATGTCGTCCGCATGGAAGACATTGCGTTGCTGTTTTCATTGTTCGTATTGCGGCTGTTACGGTTCCCGCCACCCTCATTTGGGTGAGGTGCTTGTTGTTGATGCAGAGCGTATTTGTCCGAGTCTGCAACGAGGGGAGTTTTAGTATGGGGAAGTGAAGCGACGCGAGGTCGGCGGAAAGTGGGCGGTGAGTGACGTTGCAATGGCCCAGGCGTGGCATCAGAGCCCAGACCGGGTCCGCTCAGAGGCGTCCGAATATATTGTTTCCAAAAGTCTCGCAACTCACGTATTTCTGCCTCTCTAGAGGGCGTTGAAGCAGCCGGATGACTTCGCTGGTTTTGGCTCGATGCCTGTTCAGGCTGCTTCGAGGGCATTGGCGTCTGGTTAGGATCATCTGCTCCCAATGTCGTCAACGCATTGTTCGAGAAGAACGGCGCTCCATCAGTTGAAAGTCCAGCCAACATCTCAGGCTCGTCCAGGGACATGAGCCCAAACGCGGACGAAAAACCTTCATGGGGGCCTCGTGGTGGCGCGTATTGTCTCGTCGGTTGATCAGTCTGGGAAGCGACTCCAGGGTACCCAGGAGCACTCTGTTGATCACCCGGCTATTTTCAATAGAGTGGAGTGAGCGCTTCTTTGTGTGTAATAAGATGGAACCCTTACGAATGATCTGTGAATATTCACGTTATCCAAAGGGAGATGAACGGATGAAGACGCCGCAGAAGATGGAAGTGACTGTGACGTCGTACTGCTACTCTCGCTAGTATAATCAAACGAGTTTCTACGATCGCGTGATCCTATAAAAGCACTTGGGTGCGTGTAGGTTCCGTCAGCGGTCGGAGGCATTAAGATATTGGATGGATTCATAAAGTGGTGAGGCAGATCTGACTGCAGCGGTTGTTTCTCTAACGAAGAGGGGGAAAAGGGGGGGAAAAAGAAGGGCAAATGTAAATAAATATTTACAATAAAATTCAATAGTGGAAGCCATTACCATGTAAAGCTTCCGGGTGAGTATTAGTAGAAGTATATGATGGATCATTCTCTTGTCCCCATGATGCCATCCAAGAAGAGGTAGCCGGTTGGCGAGGATCAGTATATAGTCCAGGTATCAGACCGGCTCCAGGGGCCGCGGCAGATGGAAGGGCCGGATTTATCGGCAAAGAGCCTCTCCTATAAGGATCCTGCTGCGCTCTGAATTTCGCAGTAAATTCCGTATTATTTCCCAATCCGAGAGTCGCGGCAGGATCATTATGCTGGTGAGGGTAGAGAGGCGGGAACGTGAGTGATTGTGAATAAAGATTATCTGCCATCGAAGTCACACCGCCCACTGACGGAACAGATGGTGGTGGTGGTCCCAAAATGAAGTCATCAGACTGTGAATACAGCGACAACCGGGAGCCCGTCGAAGAACCGGACGAACCAGGCACCAAGCCAGCCGCCGTTGCTGCTACCACTGCGGCCGCTGACGAGGAAGGGGGTGCACCCCCGGCTTGACGAATATTGTGGCCCGGACCTACGGGCGCGGTTTGTCGATGAAACTTGACATAAGTACACCTGCATTTCCGCTGAACGCATTTTGCTATAACAAACCAGCGCAAAAAAAAAAAAAGGGGAGGACGGCACGTTAGCAACAGATAGACAACACAGCCAGGACCCGAACAACCCAAGCAAAAGAAGCAAACAAAAAGAAGAAAGAAAACAATAAATAAAATAATATAAGATAAAATTTAAACCCAAAATAAACCAAAAAGGGGATACCAGGGAACAACCAAGAGGTAGAGAAACAGAGAGACGCATCTCTCGCCGGAAATAATTAAGTTATTGAAACAAACGTTTTGAATTTTTGGTGAAATTTTAATAACAATAATAATATTGGTAATAAAGAGGGGGGGCGAAGGAAATGGAAAGCGTACCGCAAGGGTTTGACCCGTCACAGGGTAGACTAGACTGGACACACTGGTCGCATGCTTGTTTGGACGTAGTTGCGCGGGAAGCAGAGGCAGAACCGCGCCTGCGGGTGCCGGCGTTGGGGAGCGGGCGTTCGTTTGCATGGCACTTGTTGCAATGGCGGGAAAGGAGATCGCTGGGCAGGTGTGAGAGGCGAGATGAGAAGAGAAGAGAAAGGATAAGAAGAGGAAGAAAGAGATACCTTCTTGCAAACTGATCCCCACAGTACTGACACTTGTAAGGGCGGTCTCCGGTATCTGGGTGGAGAAGGAGTGGTGATCAATTGGGGCCTTGTGGGGGGAAGGAAGAGGGGGAAGTGGAGTAGAGAGAGGAGTCGTCTAGACTTACGAGAGCGCATGTGGCGGGCGACATGTTGAGGACGAGTAAAGGTAGCCTGACAGACGGGACACTTGTGCTCGCCGCCCATCTCTGTTGTTCTTGCTGAATGAGATGAAAGAGTCGCTTTGTAGTTATTTAACAATCCCATTTCATATCTCATTTCTCAAATGTCAGACGTCACTCTCCCACGCTCGCCCTTCCTTGACGACCATTCCAACCACTCTCCTTCTCTCCCCTCTTTTCCTCCTCCCTTCGCCATTGTACCAGCTCTCTCCTTATCCCATCTATCCAATATTCACCCTCCCTCTCCCTTCCATTACGCGCATTCATTTGCGGTGTATCGTTGCACAAATCTCACCACTATTGCCGCCGCTTCATCAATGACGTCATCACATGCCACGCCCCCTGCACTCACCTCGGGTGTGCAATCGGCATGAATACCTCTGCCTTGGATCTGCAAAAACCACGTCATGTTAGCTTCCATAGCCTTTGCCTCGTTTCTTCCATCACACTTCCTTTCCCTTTTCCCCCTTCCCGTCCCCAGCTCCCCCCCTCCATCCACCTGCCCGTTGCTCCCGGGCACTGCCAACTGGACATCACCTTCCCAATTTTAGACTTTTATCATCCAATGGACAGCTGACACTCCCTTTACCCTTTTTTCTTACACATCTTTGGCAAGCATCAGCTTCTTCCATCGGTGGGAACATCGCACATCGTGCAACCCGATTCCAATCAAAATTAAATTCCTCCCCCAGAATCGGTGTCCAACAATTGCGAAAAAAACAATAAATAAAAATAAATAGAAAAAAAGAGAAGGAAAAAAGAAACAGAAACAGAAAGATGAGAAGAATGGATACTTAACGGTGTGATATTGTCAACCCCAATATACTTCATGTCCACTGGCACGTAATGCTTGTTGGGAAGTCTGTACGTTACGCTCTTCACACCCGTGTTTTCTGCCACGACCCTCTGTGCCATCTTGTAAAGCGTTGCCTATACACATACAAATCAACCACATTCATCAGTCCGAATCACATAATTTGAGGGAGGGAACAAAAACAAAACAAAAAAAAAAGAAATGAAAAAAATTATTGTGAATGTCAGTTTCACAACTGCATCATCTGTCCCATCATAAATATAGCTCCAACATCTGATGCCAATGATTCCGCAGCAGCAATTCATCCTTTTCGAACTTGATGGTTACTTTTGGAAACCAGGGTCTTCCGTCCTCCCTTGACATTACTCACGGAAAGAAGTCCTGTCCAATGTCGCTGTCACGCCACCCCAACCACCCATCCATACCGGGGTAAGATCCCGTCTTACTCTTATCACCACGAGAAGAAACAACAAAGAAAAGGAAACAAAAGAGAAACATAGAAACTCACCTGTACACTTGCACTCTCATCCGTCGCGAAAACTTCCAAAGTAGCTTTCCTGGCACGGGCAGGGACCTCCTCGTCCCAAATACTACCCGCTGCCCCACTGGGAACTACAAACTCCAACTTTTTCTCGTCCTTCGGCGCCGATATATCCACCATGTCAAACGTGTACTGCAGATCAACCGAAGTGGAAAAAATCCTATCATCCACTTCCACAAGTGTCGTATATTCATCCCGCACGAACCCTTCAAATGCTGATCCCGTGCTCTTGAGCACTGTTCAAACCACATATGTATGATGTCGTTTATGACGATAGGTGCACGAGGCGTGTGTATGTTGTGGGGTGATTACCGCAATAGTTGATAATTGGGGTAGTGGGGGTGTGGTTAGAAAAAAAACAGACAGAAAAAAGCGATAGATCAGCCCTTCAGTCCACTTCAGACCTTTCTTCGATTCCCCTCGCCGTCTCGTTGACAGCTCCGACTCAACAACGGAGACGGCTGCTCGGAAAGGCGCAAGGAACGGAAAGGAGCGGAATTGCTTCTGTACTCACCCAATAAATCTTTGATCCCAGCGGACACTTTTGCTTTGAGTTTGTCCTTGCCAGCGGAAGCGTCCACCTTCATCAAAAAAACAAAGCGGAAATAACCAGACATTTGCGTCAGCCATTCGTCATCAACCGCCCGCCCAATACAACCACCCCTTCCAACCATTCTTGGTTATGTCCACTCGTGTACCATGCAAGCGCCTAATCACGGGATTAACCCGGTGATAGAGGAGAGCCTGTCGGTTTCATGCGAAACACACACCCCATTTCCCAGAATCACAGGCATTAAGGCCACGCAAGCCGCAAACAACCCCAAAAGATCCCCCTACGAGAACACAGCAATGACAACAAAGATTCACCTGACTCACCTCGACCTGGATCACTCTCTTATCATCCCCATCGCGGTAGAACGAATGGGGATGCAACCGTGCCTCCCCTTGTTGCCCTTGCACATCCACCCCTCCTGCTGGAGTGCCCACAGGGATCCTGCCCCACCGGAGCTCCTCGATACCGATTGACGCCTTATCCAAGTGCGCATATTTAGACACGAGATGCGTTCCGAGGTGCAGGGCGAACTTCTCAGCATTGAGGACGTGCGGTGAGATCTTGGCGAGGTCTGGTGGTGATCATCGTCGGCGTCATCGTCGTCATCGTCATTTGGAACGGAGAAAGGGCATAGCAGTGAGCGAGGGTTGAGGGTACACAGGTTGATAAATGGGGAGAAGGGGTTGGTTGGGTTGGTAGCGAAGGAGAAAATCAACGCATACAGTATGTTATATTCTTTACTAGAGTAGAAAAAAAAAAGACTCAGGTGTCAGCGCTGTCAATTGTCAGGTCCCAATGATCAAGGCGATCAAGGCACTCCCGCGAGAAATCAGGGTAACATTGCACCATGTCATGGGGGAGACATCAAAAAATAGGTGTTGTACTCAACTGGAATCCGTAGCGACGACCACCGAATTATCAGCATTCGTGTAACTGTTGACACCGGCCCCCGCATGGACGCATGGACGCATATACACACACACACACACACACATGCACATGAAGAGACACATGCAAAAAGGTTTCTCACCAGCTTGATTGAATGTGGGTATATGCGCACCTTGATGCGATGTTTCCTTCAACTAGTACCGTCACATAATACTCAACAACTCGATGATGTTCCCCATCGCGCACGACGCGGAAGAGGCGGACGTTGGCCTTGCCGTACCACGCACGGGCAAGGATGCCCGGCTCTGTCCCTGTGGATCCGGTTGCTGGTGTCTTAGTATCCATCGCAAGCGACTATTTAGCAGATACTGATATGCAGGTGTATTGAATGTGTGGATGATGAAGGCTTGGAGGGGGAGTGTCGTGGTGGTAAAGAGTCAGATAGGGACACGGATAGAAGGAAGATAAAAAGGCATTTCTGATTGTTTGAAATCGAGATTGATCTAACCGTGTACCGGCACCTCTGGAGAATTAAGATATCCCCACGTCCCCACGTCCCACACCAGTGATAAGAGATCCGGTGAGGAGCTGGATGAGTAAGTTTTGGTTACCCTCCAGAAATTGAAGTGCGGAAGGTAGGGAGAATGTGGAGAAGATGGAGGAGAGGTTAGGAAGAGGGGAGGAAAGGGGATCTATCGTAGGAATGTACTTTACTACAGTACTGGCAAATATATACTCCTTCGACCGACACTCCCCTCATGTCCATTATCAAATAAAAGTGGAGGGGAAGGGGCTAAAACCTACGCCTAGAGCCGGGGATGACCCATTTTACCCACTCCCCACCCTCTCAGTACCTTGATACTGACAGTTTCGCCTTCTCCTTGATCCCTGATTCACACCGGTTCCACCCCACACCAATTTATCCGTCCTTCTTTGCGTGATGGATGGAGAGGGTTATGCAATTATGGTGGGTCTTCAGAGTCTGGACCGCCTCCCAGTCCAAACTCGAGTGAACTAACCCCACTTGCCGGTCCCGGCAGAGCGGAGGGTGGTGGCGCGCCTTGTTTGAGTTTTTTTTCTTGTTGTTTTGTGGGCATGCACACAATGCACGTTTGTTGTAACCATAGCTTTTCCCCTTCGCTCCCTGTCCCCTTGCTCCACCTCGCCAGAAGTAGGGCGACCCATTCTTATTGATTTGGAGCCCGGTCCGATAAAATGTGGGGATCTTGGGAACAGGAACACGTACTACGGGCCCCACTTTTGTTGTGGAGTGCCCTATGAACTTTGGTAAAGGCGCAAGTGGCGCTAGCTGCGGACTGAGATCTTGGCACACGATGGCATTTTCGTGCTTTTCCCCATCCCAACATGGTCACAGGAGCTGATCAAGAAGAACAAGAAGAACAAAGGTCTCGGTCTAGACCATACCATGCCGAGCGCGCATCAGTTGCTTTTTAGCCTTCAGTATTCGCGGGGTCTCTTCTCTTCTCTTCCTCTTTTTGCCGAGCTTATCATTACGTAACTGGGGCGATGTTCTTGAATTCAAAGTTACTGTTTGTAGATTTATGGCGAGAAGAACCTTCGTGTAGGTTGACACACTGTTCGACGCGGCAGATGGGGATGACGTTTCCCGCCAGATCCCGGATATCTGGCGGTGGTCGATGCGCATATCAAGATGTAAAACCATTGTTGAGTAACTGTGTCATATAATACCGAAAGAGGCAGCCCGAAATCACAGATCGATGGAGCATAGAGTAGTTTCGATGACACTAAAAATTGGTGCAAGGGCTGAAAAGTGAAAACCCAAGATTGAAGTCGGAATCTAGTCAGGGCAACGTGACCAGTTAGTGACTAAGAGCGAGACCTGTTTCAAACTGCACCACAGAGGAGAGCACATTTCTGGATACAGTCGGTTGGCATCGTCATTCATCGAGACATGCTCATCGCGAGACTGATGAAAGCCATCAACAAGGACTAATGACAGCAGTGAGAGCGAAGAATCAGGTGTGTACAACTGCGTCGCCAGCAGAGCGTATGACAGGTGGAGTTGGACATAAAAAGTGCTCTTTTTTACTTTTTTTTTTTTTTTGAACCCTTTTTTTGACATTTTCGCAAGTTGCCGGATTATCACATGTGGGAATGTGCGCGGACAGCAGAAACTCACTTCCAGCAGTTCTCCAGCTGACAAAAGAATGAGTAGAGGGAAGTAATGGATGACACCTTTGACTCATAGATCCTGGATAGGAAGTAGTCTTCAGGAAGGTATGAAAAGTTATGAGAGAGTTGCCCGCGGGCGTGTCTGCACGGATCTGTTCGGCACGCTTCAGTTAGCATCACTGTAGTACTGCCAGTGGCACCAACGCATCAACTTGAAACACTCGAGTGATGGACCCACTCGAATTTACCTGTTTTGTGGTCATTGATGTTGGCAGGGACTTAACTGACCTCAGCATGTAGGTTTGTCCTATAGTCAGGCTTGTTTTCTCGATGATGATCATCCCAACCACAATAGGTGAGGCAACTGCTGCCCTCCCTTCCCTATCAACTGGCACCCATTCCTCTGTCGCCGGGACTAACTCACACTCACATCCATCTGACGCCGACTCGCACCTCATTAAGCATATTGTGGGCGCCGGCGTGGGGCACATCCAGCTGGGGCCGTTCAAAGCTGCACCCAGTGCGATTCTCACATTTGAGATGTCCATTACGCACTCTGTGATAAGCAGGGACATTGAGGAGGACGTGGAGGATAGAAACTCACCTAATCACCAAGACGAGTATGCATTCCCTTTTACATCGTAGTGTGTTAATGCTGACGATGATAATCTTTTTTGTTAGCACTTGTGGACATGGACACCCGGCCATGGCCGCCTGCAGATGAGAATGTTTGAGTGGGAATTCATCGTGTTATGGCCATTGTTTTGTTCTTGGGTTTATCCTAGGTTAAGAACATTCCTTTCCTCCTGTCTCTTCTGAGATCTATTGGATATAGATGAAGCTCAATCGGAATTTCCATTTCGCTTTGCCCATCCTCCTATTACTTGAAGAAGTCATCATCTTTATCTCTATGATGACATTCTTCATTTATACAAGCTTCACGCCCATCCCGCTCGATGATTATTTGGCTGCGAGTGTCAGGGATAATCCTCAGGTGACGAACTTGGTAGTGAGCTTCATAGGCACAGTGCTTGGTGGTATTATATCATTGTAAGTTCGTCTTTATTTCTGATATTTTTCTAGCTTGAACATCACCCATCTAGTTTATTCTGCCACTCTGCATGCTACGCAATCAACACATTTCTCATTGAGAAGGGGATGCCCTTCTACTCGCTATTGCAGTGTATCAAAATTGCTTCGGGAAAATTTATCTGGGATCGTCCCGACTCACCCTGGGCATTTTTAGCTCTTGTGGTTGCTATTGCCCTGGTTGTACAGCCAGCAGCGTAAGTTGAACTATGCAACCCTTTCAAATTTAATTTACCCACGGATCTTTTCTAGGATTACTTCTGCCTTTACGCCCAGCCCTGTAACATTGTCTTACCCAATCACTGGTCAGGAGCTAGACCTGACAAACCCAGCCGTCTATGATATCTTGGGCCCGCCAATCACTGAATATAGCATTGATCCCTCAACTCAACCTGGTAATGTCTATTACACTCTCTGCAGCACAACTTAGTCGCTTACCTGTGTGCAGATACCCAGAATACAGTTTTCCCTTCTACAATTTCCAGTGGAGAGATGGGCGTAAGGGCTTCTTTGAACCTGCCAAGTTTTTTCAGCTTCAATAACTATTCATATGTCGAAGTGACCAGTAAGTAAATGGTTTCAATGGATAGACACTTAGCTTATAACGATATAGATGGAATTCTCCCAGCAAATCTTGTGCCGATGTCGAATATAATTCCCTCGACAAATACCCCTCTTACATTTCTTCCTGCCAATGCAAAGACTGAAAAAGAGCCAAGATATCGAGGGCAGAGTTTTAATTATACAATGACGCAACAAGAGTACCAGCCAAGAGTGACTTGCAGACCAGAAAAGGTGGATATTCCTGTGAATATCACCGAAAGTGAGCCAAGGACGATAACTGCAGACGTCACTTGCGATAATAACAGTAAGTATATCGAAAATTAATCTAGTTCAAGACATAATTGCGCTTTCAGACCGTTCTGCTGTTCGTATGCATTATACCGAAAACCAAAGCCCAATCTTTGTGCTCAGTTGCCCCGTGACTCAAGGTGGAACGGACCAGAATGCTCTTCCAGTAGAACATGGTAAGTTGCAGATTCTTCGAAAAAAAATAATGAGTATTGATTTTTTAAAATAGATATTCATCTGATAGGTCATGGACCATTATATGAATCCTTTCCTGACTACATATGCAGAGTCAATTCAGACGTAGTTATCTTGGATGTCCACTATGGGACCTCCCAGACCCTCTTTGATTCGACGCAGCTTGATCTGTTAAACTTCACATCTAGCTCCTCACAGCGAATTCCAGCTCCCAGATTGGCCTATGAAGCAGTATCTATCTTCGTGCGACAGGTCATATCCTCTCAGGGTCCAACTGGAAACATGGTGGGGAATATTGCCTCAGCATTCTACGCAATGAAGTATGACGACTCGGATTCGCTCACAAAGATTTGGGTGAGGGTTCACTCATCACGGTATAAGAAGTCTACATTGTGCTAACATACTTTAATACCAGACATCCTACCTCGAAGGTTCACTGCAATTTGCATCAACGGTTCGTAGCTAATTTCGTCTATATGATATGTACCTGACAATGGCACCTATAATTAGCTTATCCGCACGACTCTCACCAGCAGCAGTCACTCAAATCTGAATATCACGCAAGAATACCCACACCTACCCATACGTACGATGAATGGCACGTATAGGGTCAATACCTTGGGATGGACGCAGAGCTCAGACTTAACTCACCGCGCCACTTTTGCGGCTCCCATTTTCCTTGTGGTATCCTCAATGCTGTTAACAGCTGGAACCTTCATCTGAGTTGTCTTAAGGCATCGCGATATAGCTAGCGATACACGTGATCCAGAGAATTGGGAAATGTATTTCAACGTCACCGAATCCCGCCATCTCATCGCTGCATCTATCAATGGTAAAATCAAGGCCGAAACGGATAACGACTATTATCACATTCGGCTTCAATGATCAAGTCAAGCTCAAGCTCAAAACAAATCAAAGGAAACCGGTTTTCTTTACACTTCCGGAGGATAAGCCATTGCCGGCATCCACTCCAATCAGCTATAGTGTATTCACGCCCATGAGTTCAGCGACGACACTGCATAATTAATTTATTAATTAATTAATCTTCATTTCTTCCACATGGAATCATCTTATCAATATTCATATCAATCTAGTGTCTGGACCGCATAGGTTATTTTCACGACATCACTTATACTGCATATATTTATTAAATTCCACTGCATTGCTTCAACTTTAATTGACATCGCCTGTGATTATGAAGAATATAATAACGAAATATAATACTACTCTTATTTACAACTAAAAAGAAACTACAAGAATCACATTCTCGACTGCAATCATTTTTTCTCTGATTTTAGGGAGATGCAACCTGACTTGTATCCAATCCACGGGCACAAATGTTTCTTATCTACACTTAGTTCCCTTGAGCCCCCAGACTTTACTAGTAACATATGACACGCGAGCTCGCATGCGCTTTCTGGTAGTAAAAAAACAACCAATCAATCATTTGGAAAATTAACAAAGCTGCATCTTGTTCGTCCATGGTGAATGTACCCCTAGTAATCTCATTTGAGATATTCATGTTTGAAGACTAGGGCCGATATGTTTAGTTCAACATTGCAGAAGCAAACAATTATACACCTTCTTGGAATTTAGCTACAATATCAATATTGGTTAATGGGTTAAAAGGCAAGTGAAGCTCTGCTAAATGATTGCTGTTAAATTGTATTGAAGAATCTGATGGTATAAAGTGCCTAAATAGTATCTCAGGCTGCGGTCTGGTGTGCATAATTGCCTACTTCCATACAGAATTGTAAGTCCACATTGGGCGCGAGTGTCTGCGAGCCGCCAATTATGCTCACTTGAATTCAATCGTAATCCATTTGGATTTATGGGCGCCAGGCCCTGAGCAAGGGATTTTCATCCATCCAATCACAACAATCGTGTTTCACGAAATCACAACATAGGAACATGGCTACTTGTACAACAGACTAGAAAGAGACGAAGGGTCCATCAGCTTTTTTTTCGAATTTTCTCCTTTTCCCCAACTCTTTATACTAGACCATCAGTCCAAGTTTCATCAGCAACTCAAGGAAGGCGAGGGTTGTTCTCGGCGAAGTATTCGTGCGAATCCGCATTCATGACAGCACGGTTGGGATTCGTCCTAGCAAGTTGGCGGGCACCTGCTTGACCATATACATAGTCCTGCGTACCACCATTCCTGGTGAAGTGGGACGACTCGTGAATGATCGTGCCAGCCTATGAGAACATTCCGTTACCGACCGCTCTAAGAAATAGTGTAAGATTAAATTACATACCTTTGAGTCAGTTCCTGTCAAGGGCGCGTTCCAAAATTGTGGGCACAAATGAATTTCACCGAACCTAGTGGCGCATGAGTTATTCAGTTCAAACTGATGTCTGTTGAACGTCTCTCAACTGGTTAGGGTAAACGAAGGCGTAAACATTCGCCCTGTTACAGTTGCAGAAGTACTTGAAGTTATTAAAGTTGTTGCTGTTGATTCTCCTGAAGTGATCTAGAACTGTATTGTGCCTCGCACTTGTGTAAGCCCCAAACCACTCAGTGTAGCGACGACTGGCGGAAGTATGGCTCCGTAGGTAACTTGCGGTCCAATCAACATTATGTTCCTTCCGTGAGGGCTAATAAGAAAGTATACCTGAAGGCATCGCTTGCATAGCGTCCTGCTGCTCGTGCTGCGTCGTTTACAGCCCGTTGTCGGGGTGCTGAACAACTAACAAAACTTGCGCGCCTCTCCAAAGCTTCGTCCCTTGTGGCCAATTTTCCGGAAATGAAAGCGGCATGTTCCTTGTTGACTTCGGCCTCAACCACTTTGAGCTCTTTCGTGGACTGATCAACGACATAAAACTCGTTTGTGGCTTTGATGGAATAGTGGCCTTCTCCAGAAGCGGCGAAGCTGTACGCCTTGGACACTGTTTTATATATTAAGAATTATGCTCATCCTGTCATTACTCGCAATGAAGGCATCTTACAATCATGTTGTACAGTGGCACTCTGACCGGGACCGAGCGTCGTCACGTCACCCGATTCGATGGCCTTGTCGACGGCATACTTAACACTCATACCGATGAATTCAGGACTCGCGCCCTTCTCATCTGTGATTTGGAAGGAGTCCGTTGGAAGATCGGAGAGGACACCGGAAGGCGCGTTCAAGAGTACGATGGGCGCGTCGCCCTTATTAGTGATGGTGGTGGAAATTACCATGTCCTCCACTTTCTCAGCAGCGTCAGCCCCTTGAAAAGAATGTCATTAGTACAGTCCAGACGGTAGCTAGCTATCATACCTGTTATTTCGAGAGAAAGGCTGGGGGCTGCATGAACTGCAGCAGAAGAGAATGCGACAACGAAGAGAGCCGTTTTCAGAAGTGCAGAATACATGTCGAAGAGCTCCGAGTAGTGCACTGGGGATCCATTGACGAGGTGCCAGCCCCCTTTTATGCTTACATGGATCCCTACAAGGGTCAACATTTGACAAAAGAGGAGTAGGCTGTGATTTGTTCCCCCCTCCCTTGCCTAGCCACAATAGGGAGACAGGGTTGGAAAACCTTAGGCTAAAGACAGTTCCGAGAGAGCGTTGCTTCTAGTCCAGGAGAACTATGTTTCGAAGTGCTATGAAAAGCACAAAGGCTGTGTGTTCTTTGCCTTGGCGATTGGTATTTTTCTCTCCTCAAGCACCACATTGCCGTCAGATTATGTGGCGCCCATCAACATTGGGATTAATCACATTCCAAAACGGGGTGCGAAATACAGTAAATCGGCATTAATGTGGAATAGAAGACGGACAGAACAGAGTGCAGATGACACGAGGACTAGAGGATTGGTAGTCCATAACGGCGAGGGAGGTGAGGCTCTTCGGCTGCACCATCATGAGTTTCCAAATGAATGTTCATCAGATTCTAGCCCCAACTGTCATTACGAGAGTAATATGGGGAGTCAACACGGCCATTCATAGCCCATTGTAGTCATTCTGTGGTGTAGAGGAACTAGTACGTGGATGTACATTTATGCATCGTTGCTTCCATCTTCCATGTGTCTTTTCAAGCACAGAGAGCCATCGCAAGTGAGAACTAACGAAGAATACAGCGTATTGATAAACTTCAGGAATGATAAGCATATTTGCTTGTACATACATTGATCGTTATCAGGATATGGCCGTGATTGATTGTTCCAATGCCACGTTTTCTCCAGCCATTATGGGAGTCGCTTGTATAGATGTCAACACTTTTCCCGATTGTCACTCCGTTCACTTCGCAGAACATACCCACATGAAGGCACCGCGTCCGTTATGATTATTCTATCATTACTCAAATACCCCAAGGATGGCGAGTTATACCAATTCAAAGCTTGAATAGTCCCGGAACGTTTTCGACGAAAGCTACGGTGTTATTGCTGAATGTATTCAAAAGATTGTCTTGGCATTGCGCTCGGCCATTTTTCTGGCGTCGATGTTCTGCGGTCTTGCTATACGGACTCATGGCCTATTCGTCCTTGCTGCTGCTTAAGGTGCATGTATTCAACGCAGAAAGGCAATTACCAGTTGACATGTTGCTCGAATATATTCAACCTCCTCTTGCTCCGGACCTGACCAGAATCATCGCTCATCTTAGGGGGTGCTCTCGTAGTGAGACGGCGAGCTGTTTTCTGCAGTAAAATCAAAATCCGTCACGGTGTTAAGCACGTGTCATAAACGTCACCAACGAGTCATCAGCAAAACGACTCGGGTCATCTTCGGTGTCTTTGTTCTGGTCGCTCAAGTCACCTTTTTTTTTGCATCCAACACTATATTTCCCGGGTGTAGTAAGCAGACATCAATGAGCAGTGGATTAGGGAGAATTGACACCGCTGGAGAACAGTCGGACTCGGAGAATACAAGGACCTGTTTGGTTTTGTTTGGCATCAACCTAGTCGAGACCGGCCGAGACCGGCATGGCAACTACAGTAGCACCGGAGATAGAATGGATGTGCAGTATATAGTACCTCGAATGCACGTTAGACACAGCCTTGGAAAGGAAATGGGGATGGATTATCTTCACTGACAAGTACTTGTACCTCGTCATATCCATAGAGACGGAAAAGAGGGGAACAGAGAAGAGGAACATGCCCACTACAGTGAGTAGGGATGTAGTCTGGACCTCTTGTCTACGAAGTACGTGCACGGCATATTCTCCAATAGGGATGTGACCTGTGATAGCTCTGATCGTTCTGGTATACAGCTCTCAATTGTCATAGGAAACCTTGATAATCGCATGTTTAGAAACCCCACTGAGGCACGATCTGTAGCTGGTTGGTTGGGTGTCCAGCGGTGCTTCCATGAGTCGGTGACCCTGACTTTATTCGCACGTAGAAAATTCAGCCCTGAGACTCTTGGTGCCATGGCTGGCAAAACAGTTGGGTCTCCGCTGAATACACATACGAACTGGTCGGCGGCTTGGTTTCCCAGATACCCATACGGTCACAAGTCACTGTCATTCAATGTCTGGTTGGGCAGTAAAATTTTTCTTCTTTGTCATTTCATGAAACCTTGATGTGCTTAATGCGGCGGGGCTGCTGTTCTACAATGCCCGACAACATTTGGGTAATGTCGTAAGGACTCTCCCTCATTTTCGAAGCATGAGATAAGGACCAGTGTCAACGAGGGAGTCATCCATGGACTGATGATTCAGGAATTGTGAGCAGATGGCGGATACATCCCTAACATTCCGTTGAGTGTGGATGATGCTAAGGTTGGGATATCACCGGTTTACGCCCATTAAACACCTCAGCTAATGTATGATAGAGGGACAATAAACTGGGAGCGGTGGTGTCAAATTCAAGGTGAAGCGTGCGCACAGTGACAGCGTTTCAAAACTTCAGATCCACGAGTTCCATTCAGAGATTAGTGGTCCCAAGGACTACACAATATGCTCGCAAGATGTCATCGAAGGCTTAAGTTGCACGCCCCTCGTCACACTCGAGGAAACTACCTTCCCCAAGATCGGTGAAAGGGTGACCCCAAAGAATTTCTGGTGCCAACTACTTGAAGGTGCGGCCCACCTAGACCTCATCCCCAGAATCTCATGGTCCCGCTCGGGGACCATGAGTACACTACTAGTTGTGATCTTTCCTACCACGTTTAGGACCGGAGGACCATTGTGGATATGGAGGAATTAACTTGTGTGTTATACTAGAAGTTGGAGATCAAGACAGACTTTTTAAAACATTTAGCACGCCTGCTACTGACTTGTAGGCCAGTAGACGGATTGACGCCCAGCGTTCTGGGCTCCTCTCTAATGCTGGGGTGGACTATATTTTGGGACATGCATGGAACTCATGCACGGGAATACTGAGATGCGAGAATCGCTTGATAAGTATAGGTGTGAGCCAGTATAGAAGAGACGTATGAGAGTAGTCCCGTCACAAGGATGGCATGAGAGGCGTCCTCGTAGGTTGCATAAAAACGCTCTTGGATTGATGTAAAATTTATCAGAGTAGCATCGAATCCCGGTAGTATTGGCGTTGACCAACAAATGAACTTCACCAACCATAACTCCACAGTTGTAGAAACAACTGAGAAGAGAGGAAAAGATGGTTCGAATGAAGAGTCGTACTCGATTACAGTTCCTGTTGTGATTATTCATCATAAAGGTTGTAAAACCCTTTTGTCACAAAGCCGTCCGCCGAACACTTTGGTCATGAAGGTTACCAGAACGATGACAGGTTCGTATGTGTCCCAATCCAGTGATGGGCACTAGGAATGGGTAATTCAAGATTCTACTTATTTTGACGCCCACTGAGAGGTCCGTTCCAGTCATACGTAGCACGAGCACCACGAATCAAAAGATACCTATTTCCTTTTTCGAGCGCACCAATACAGGTGACAGACATAGAAATCTGATTTCAAACAATCTTTGGCCACATGTGGCACAATGTCGGTGAGATCAGTGCCAGCGAAAGCAGCGTTTCTCAGTTTATCAATGATAACCTTGTTAGAGGGGCCCTGCCGATGTTGCAAACATGGATGACGAAGACGCGTGTTTGGCGCTCCATAAATGGGACAGGATGTACGGCAGATTGTTTTTAACAATGCTGTGACATGGAACGCGTATGGGCACAGTTAGCACGTTAACTTGTACGTCGGTGTGTAGGAGCTAATGGTTCAAGTTGACGATGGAGGGTAGGGTTTAAGGTGTTATTCATAGTGCTGTTGCTGGAATAGCGACGCAACCCAAGGGGACGACCAAGAGATCCACAGCACTGAGGCGAATAGTGCCATTTTGATAACTGGCATTCCTCAAACCCTTTTACGGAGCAATACACTAATAGGTGCCCATACTGTGATTGTACCGTGCCAACACAGTTCATGGGCAGCGGTATCATCAACACCATGGTGGGAAGACGATGAAGAACCAATCAATTTGACGTCTCTTTCACTCTGGGGATACTGGAAACCAGATAACGGTGTTCATTATTTGCGCCACAGGCTTGTCATGATTAGAGACCCTTACCCGACAACAAAATCCGACAGGTGAAGAGATGAATAACGATTGAGAAGCATAAAATCATTGTAATACTGATATCGATATTGACAACCCATCTATCCATCCACCATTGCGGGAATATAAAACACTAAAACTCTACCCGCATCCGCCATATCCTCGATATAGACCTAAAGAACAACAACAGTAACAACAAACACCTGCGCAAAATATGGTTAAAGAGTTATCGTTATCGTGACTTGGTGGTGACCAATGTGGTTGGCGAAATGGTGTGACTATTGAGAGATTTTAAAAAGCCTTTCAGCGACACACAGACTTCAAACCATTTACTACAGGAGTCTGTATCAGCAACCATTCCATCATAGACAAACGTATTTACTTTTGTGTTCGCACAGTTGTCCTGATCAGTATCAACATGAACACTCTCTGTGTGGGTGGATAACTATAGCTGCTTGTTGGGAAATGGACGCGCGGTAACCGTTGGTGGAAACGATGGACCGAGGGGTTAGGTGGGCGAGAGGTTCAGGTGGTATGAGATGTAGAGTAGAAAGGTTGGGGAAGTGTAGAGGAGTTGAACTCCTCGTAGGAAAGGCGGTGTAGAGAGGAAACCGAGTGCGTATATACGTACTCGTCGTAACTAGAAGGATTGGGACGATTGATATATAAAGGACTTACTTGTAGACGAATGAATGAGCTTTCTCCCCTCCTCACTGCGCGTTGCTCAATACCGCTTCTTGTTGTTCTCCCGGAACGTGAGTACATTTGCCATTGAAGCAATCCACAATGGTTCTTAGTTTGTTCAGTGGTGAAAGGAGTATATGAACCTATAACAGATGAGTTAGTCCAAAATAAGCTCAAAAGTGTGCATACATCAGGTTCTAGTACACGAAGTTCCAGGAGTTTGTCTACTCTGGCAGCCTTCAACACATCAATATGCGTTTGCCTCTTCAAACAGCAAGCGTATACCCATTGATTTCGAAAGAAAGGACAGCCTGGTCATTCTTTCTAGTGAGTTTTATGATAACCTCGTCAGTTTCGTATCCAAAAGCTGAGGAAGCAGGTGTCACTGCAGGGCATAGAGCTGCAAAAGAGCCTCAGGTGATAAATTCAGAGGGTGGTGTTCTTAACATTAGAATGTATGCGGTAGTTGCTGAAATTCGCGTCTATTTGACTTTTCTGAGACTGGAAGAAAAGACATGAGACTCCCCGAAGAGAATACAGACAAAGGCCTTTGAGTACGAGACATACAGCCAGACCTAATTCCCACCTTCATTGGTCTCGAGATTGCATATAATCTGCAGGTCCTCTTTGGTGAACCTGACTACGCATTTTCTTCTGCAGTTTCTCAATCGTTTGTTCGAGTTCTGCACAATTGTTGTTAGCTGAAACCCAAAAATTGTTTAATTAACCAAGATATATGCGTACTGTAGAATGTTTGAATGTCGCCAAAGGAAGCTCCGAAGCACATATTGTCGTTGTTCTGGCACGAGTTCGAGCAAGACAATGGACGTAAGTCATCAAAATAGGCATCACGATCTTGAACTGCGACCACCATGATTAAACAACATTCCCCCTCACGCCCTCTCCATGCCTGCCATCAAGACACTCAATGGAAAGCGCATCTGTGAAAGCTGCTTCTGCATTCACTTCGTGATTCGGCCGTGATTGTACTGCTGAGCTGAGTCGACTTGCCAACGTTCAACACCCGCCGACACCAGCTGCTCATCCTGCCTGGTTCTTCTTACGGTGCTTCCTATAAGCCTTCATCCTTGTCCATTGTCCCATCACTCACGGTCAAAGACCTCAAAGAAACCTGGTATAAGTAAGTGTCAAAAAACCAGTCTTTTTCCACTCCCTGAATCTCAAAACACCATCGCCAGGCTATGCTCCACTACAATGGATCAATTTCACTAACGTTGTGAAACACTGCGCTCTCCCTATTTCCTGGTTTGAAAAGCTGCTACAAGCATCCCGCCCTGGTGCCGGTGTCCCAAGCTGTTCACTTGACAGAGTGTGTATACGTCGTCGACCTTGTGCTTATGCCCCTACCTACCTGGCCATGCAAGCTCCATGGGCCACTTACAACACAAAATACCCCAAAAAGGGTCCAATCAAAGTATCTTGTTTTCTCATCCCATTTGTAGTAGAACCTTGCTAAAGCCGATTGGAAGGTAAGAACGATGCTTGTTGCCAATAATAACTCGATCACTTATTAATTAATTCAACAGTCACCTATTCGCTATCCTTGCCACTGTTAGAAAGGGGACAGAAACCGAGTTCAGAATTGAAGCCCTACATCCAAGATATTGTTCACAAGACAGTCGTGGCAGACTCACTTCAATCTTGAGTTAGTAGTGTTATATCATGCTGAACGAAGGCTGGGTTGGTAAAATCATGTCAAAGCATTACCCCCCCCTCAGATAATGTTTTGATCAGACATTGTAATGATAATTTCAGTGCGAAGTTGGCTGGCTCCCCTTGAAGCACAATTCCCTCATCCAGTCACGAAACAATATGCAGTATCACCTCTAAGCACGATCTCATTGCAAGCTTTGCTCCATGTCTATTTCCAAGATCAGCAGGTGATGGCTTTCATGGACACATTTCTGTCCACTTTGCAATAGAAAGGAGAAAACACCCCGACAATATGTCCTAATACGAGGGCCCATTCCTCGCGGGTGTAGTGGAGCATCTCCCAAGACTAATCACACATAACGCTCCCCACTCCTTATGGAAGGATGAAAGATGATATTCGCACAAATAGTACTTTCGTGTGTTGGGGAGCCAAGACGCAAGAATGGACCGTGCGTGTCAAGGATTTCAGTTCCCCACCAAGCCGTAGATTCGAGTTCCGCGTGCTAGACTGCACTACAAATCCATACCTCGCGCTCGCGGGAGTATTGATCGCTGGATACACAGGCATCAAATCTGCAGAGGGACTAATTATAAAAGACATGGGCTGTGTTAGTGCTACAGAGCTAGACGAAGATGCTCTCGGCATCAATTATAGACTACTCCTTTTCTGGGACGAGGCGAGGGAGGTGTTTAGTAAGGATGAAGTGCTCCAGAGTTTCCTTGACAAAGAGTTTGTTATGGAGTATATGAAAGCCAATGAGGTATTTTTTATTTTCATTTTTTTGGTTTGCAGGCGATAGGGACTAATCTGGGTCGTGCACATGTAGTTAATTGGCAACATATTCAAGCAAAATGAACAATCACCTGATGCGTTGTCGAAGTTGGCAGAATTCTATAAGCCCCTCCCCCCTTTTGGACGTTTCTTTTTTCAACTGAACAACCACTTGGTACTTTTTGACTTGTTCGGAAATCGGGAAATCAAATCTGCTAGGCCAATTTTTGTTACAAGAGATTTGCATAAAAGTACATGTTATCGCTACTCGCAATAGAGCTGCAGGTGGTGTGCACCCGACTCACAACAAAGTCTCTGAAGTAACCAATAGTCAAGTCATGTGGAAAGAGTTGAGGCGATCACCTGATAGACACTTTATTCTTTCTAGTGGATTCTCACACTGGCACAAGCACGTTGTGGCCATACCTAACTTAACTCAAAGCAACCATGAACTAGAAATACATGCCACACAGATAACAATCAATTGGGATGGCAACCCGGCATTATGCTATCACATTCGGGGCTTCTACTATCTGATTATACTTCCACATGCGGAGTCCGTGAATGCAAAATTAAAACCTATACTACTGATTCAGATTGGGCTGCCTCGTCATCTACGTACTCTGACAACCGCTGCTCGCAATGTCCGATTTTCCTTGTAATATTTCGTACAAGTCTTCATCCTCCCCCGTCGTTCCACCACTCACTGTCGATGACCTCAAAGAACGTGGTATATGTAAGTGTCCAAAAACCGGTCTCAAGTTCTCTTTTTTCTCAGTCCCAGCATCTCAAAACACCATACCCAGTCTATATTCGATTACAATGGGTCGATTTTGCCAACGTCGTGAAATTCCGCGTCCTCTCCTTGTCCTATTTTGAAAAGCTGCTACAAGAACCCTACCCTGGTGTTGTATCACAACCTGTTTCGCGATATTCCCCGGCTCTATAGACTTGACAGAGTGCATATACATCATTGACCTGTCCAGTCTGCGTTTATGCCCCTACGCGCCTGGCCATGCCAGCGTCATGGGTCACTTCCAATACAAACTGCTACGAAGAGGACCCAACAGTAGTACCCCATTTTCCCATCCTATCTGTACTAGAACCCTGCTGCAGCGGATAGTGAGGTAAGGTGATCAATAACAACCCAATCACCGATCTAGTTAACACCGATCTATTCTCTATCCTTGCCGCTGTCAAACAAAGAGAGGCGAAAACCGAGTTCGGAATAGATTATCTGGTAGGATTCGAAACAGAATTCATGCTTCTACAATCCACCGAACCTCTCGTTGCCGCGGGTCATCATCGAAGCTCCGCATTTAGGGCATTGCTCACAGGGACAGTCGTGACCACTGTCATGCAAAAAATCGCAGATTCACTTCGATCTTCTGGTGTTGAGCTAATGTCGTATCATGCTAAACAAGGACCAGGACAGGTAAAGTTATGTCAAACCAATCTCCTCGGGCCCAGTAATGTTTGACACGGACATTGCAATCAGTAATTCAGTACTCGGTTTCCACTGTTCCTCTGGCTCCCCTTGAAGCAGTCGATGCCCTCGTCCACACACACGAAACCATCCGCAATATCGCCTCCAAACACGGTCTCATTGCGAGCTTTGCTCCACGTCTGTTTCCAGAATCGGCAGGTAATGGCCTACATGCACACATCTCTGTCCATTCTACACAAGAAGGAAACAAACACCCCGACAAGCTGTCCCAATACGAGACCTCGTTCCTTGCAGGTATACTGGATCACCTCCCAGGACTAATCACACTAACGCTTCCCATTTCTCCTTCGTATAGAAGGATGAGAGGTCGTATTCGCTCCATTAGTACCTTCGTGTGTTGGGGAGTCGAGACACGAGGAGCACCTGTAGGGGTCAAGGACATCGGTTCCCCATCAAGCCGCAGATTCGAGTTCCGCGCACTAGACTGCACTGCAAATCCATACATCGCGCTCGCAGGAGTACTGATCGCCGGATACACAGGCATCAAATCTGGACAGGACCTAACGATACAAGACCTGGGCTGCATTGATGCTGCGGAGCTGGACGAATATACTCGTGAGGCACTTGACGCCAATCGCTCACTACCCCTTTCCTGGCGGGAGGCCAGGAGTGTGTTTATCCAGGACAGAGTACTCCAGAGCTTGCTTGGCCAAGAATTTGTTACGGAGTATATGAGAGCCAATATGGTATTTCCCTTTTCATTCTTTTTTTTTTGGCAAGCGATATGGACTGATCTGAATTGTTTGCTCTCGATGTAGTTAATCTGCAACATGTTCGAGCAAAATGAGAAATGTTCTGATGCGTTATCGAGGCTGGCAGAATTCTATTAGTTCCCCTTTTTGAATATTTCTTTCTCCAACTGAACAATTACTTTGTCCTTTTTGACGTTGTTCGGAAATCAAGAAACCAAATTTGCTAGGTCATATTTTTTATAAGGTCTCATAAAAGTACACATTTTTCAGAGAAACGAAAAAGACAACAACTTTGGCATAGAGGTTGGATATAGAGCAGTATTCATCGCAATCAGTTAGCTTGGGTGATAATATTAAACGCCTGCAGAAAATAAAAAAATTGAGGACGTGCAAAAGCAGGGAACGGAATAGATCAGCACCTTTTCACCGATAGCATATGCAGTGTCAAGCGTATGTGCGGCAACGTGCAAAGGCACGATGGACATATCAACGACGCGGAGATTGCTTGTCCCACTACAGCGCGTCAGCAAATGAAGCATCCTGACAAAGAAAAAAAGAACGCTACGTACTATACACGTAACTGGGGATCAACCACCCCACCTTGAGCTCTGGGTGCCATTGAAGCCGTTCCTGGTAACAAACCACAAGTTATTTGATGGTCAAGATTCAATAACTGGTACATACCGATAGGATGCTCCATCGAACCGAGGCTCCCACGAATATAAGCTTCAAACTGGGGACCTGTAACAACGGTAGGTGGGGGTGTGCTTGGTGCTACGACCACATCCTTCAACGGAGCTGTTTCTGTTATTTTACGCAAGAACGCGGTCGTTTTAGTAGAAACCATAGTGTCTGGGTAGAAAAAAAAGAGGACGGAGAAACAAAAGTTAGCATCCGAGTCTCGCGATACTAATGATGGATATAACAGATATTTCTGCTCACCAAATTTGCTGGCGAGGTAATTAGGATTGATTGCTGGGGACGCCAAAGGATCTGTGCTTGTAATATGCTAGACAAGACATATTACGGTACGAATAAGATATACCATGGGAACGACATACCACGCTACCACGAGGAACAGGGTGCTATTTGGGCAATTATTCAATAGATCCCCTTCATGAGATGAAATGCATACCGGTAGGCAAGTAACAAAGCTGACATAGGACGTCTTGTCGCCAGGCGGGTTAGTTGCGAACACCTTTGGAACCATTATAACCTCTACATCTCCAACATTCGGGTCATCTAGGTGTCTCTTTTGGATCAGGAGCTGTTGCTTGTGGAATGGATTCGTCACAGCGGCGATTTCCGTATCCAGCTGTGCTCTTAGCTCCTTTATTTCCGTCGCCGTCAAAAACCGGTCAAGCTTGATAAAGCCGTACGCCGAGACCGTCGTAGCGTATGCTCCAGTTCCTTGTGCCAAGCTATAATAGCGACAAGTGGCGAATCATTAGAAATGAAATGAAAAGGAAAAAATGAAATAATGGGAATAATACGAACTATTCAGTAATCTGTGCTTGCTGGTAGGCAGGATCGGTCCTAAGGCGATCTGCACACAAGCAAACGTTACAGTCAGTCGGCCGAAAATGACCGCCCATTAAATTCTTACCAAAGGTGAATACCCCATCTTTCACAGTGTAATCCGTAGCAATAAAGGTGTGCTCTTGTAGGTTCTCGCCAACTCCAGGAAGGTCGACGATAGTCGGTATGTTGAACTGTTTGAGGATATCTGGGTTCCCAATCCCACTCAGCTCCAGCAATCGCGGCGTATTGTACGTTCCTTGATATTAAAGGAATGAATAAACAGTTGTTTTGGATTCTAACAGTTTTTCGTACCAGTGGCTACAATGACTTCCTTGCTTGCAAGTATCTGGGATGGAACTTGTGGTCCTTTAGGTCTTCCTGTATCCGGGTCGATCCATATAAACTCGACGCCAGTAGCAGTTGCAGGTTCCCCGCCCAGCCCTGGTTTAAGTAGGACCTTCGTGACATGACATCCAGTCAGGACACGGAGGTTCGGTTTAGGAGTGATGTCCTCGGGGTTGGGAAGGTAAGCATTTGCAGCATACGACCTCTGTCCAGTCGCGCGGTTCACAGCAGTACCAATGTTGAATATCCCAGTAGAATTCCCATAGTCCTAAAAATAATAACAAAATAAAGGAAGCGGTAACTCGCGCGAAGAAAACAAAACATACAGGGCTGATATTAGTCCTTATTCCCAGATTGTTCAACGATTCAATTGTGGGTTTCAACACGTCAGTATACAACTCGTTATGTGTTTTGTGAACAGGTCCAGTAAAACCTTGGAATTGCGACTCCTTTGCCTTAGCTGCCTCATACTCTTCTTTAGAGACCCCAGGGAACACCTGTCCCGTGCCCCATACAGGTCCTACAAACTTTTCTTGCTTCTTAAAGAAAGGAAGCAGACCATCCCAGTCCCACCCCCCGTTACCAAACTCAGACCAGGCATCGTATTCAGGCTTGCCAGCTCGCATTCGCACTAGAAAATTGATACCACTTGATCCACCGAGTAGTCTTCCCCTATTGTAACCCAGGATGCGTAAGAAACCTTTCTCAGGGGACAGGTGCTAGATCACCCACGCAGATGAAGAGACTTGACGGTTGTTCAACTCTGGTTGGGGTACCTTGATCCAGGTGATGAGTATTGGAAATAACATAAATGGTGAACCAGTACCGTTTTGTAGCTCCAATCATAGGCGGGATTGCCATTGGACATCCCGTACAATCCTATAAATAACATTGATTCGACCACACAAAATAGTTACAAAATACCGACCAGGAACATTCTATCGGGGATGAGAAAACGGAAACGAGAACATCAGATGATACTCTTACAACAAGACTATCACTGCGGAAGATCCCTGACTCAAAGACACAGATGTTAATATTCGGGTTACTGTCGGCTAGCCTAATATTGATTAATATCATAGAGCAGGAAGCCATGGTGCAAAACGGATATGGTAGTATCACTCACCGAGAGGCAAGAGCTAGTCCAGCAGTGCCGCCACCTAATGTATTGGAAGACGATCAGACAAGGGCATCGGCTATAGTCCTAAAATCTTACCAACGACTATGTAATCAAAAGAAAAGTTATCCGTGGTATCCTTGGAGATGCCAGTAGAAGGCAAAGCCTCTTCATGTTGGACGACGGAAGCAGTCGTAAATGCAGTTGCTTTGGTGGCTGCCTCGAAAGGAGAGGATAACTTGGATACCTGGTCCTCACTGAGGGTATGGTCCAAACGCCAGGTAGGTGCCATTATGTGCAGAGAATGATGAATGATAAGCAATGATTTTTAGACAAGAGTGAGTGGGGTCGGCGATATATAACTATTTGAATCAGATCTCGATGCTATGAGAGATGGGAACCACAGGGGAGAAAAGAGGGGCATAGTGTATTGGTTGAGGGACGAAAATTCCATCAGGCTGTCAAGGGCAAAGCCTAGAAGCTATAAAATTCCACCTGTCAGTGCGGTGAACATATACGGTCGGCTTTGGGCTTCCTCATGGGTGTAGCCACTTGGGTTTGATGCGACTAAGGATCGAAGGTGTTAGTGGGGTAACATTATATGGAGGTACTTCTCTTGAGCTTTCTGATTGTAGTAGGGCAATGAATGGAGATTAATCCCTATTAATAACAGCGAATGACCCAACCGATATATTCATAAGCTCTTTTTTTGAATGACTTTATTCCATACTCAGCATAAGAGACAGTCATGATATGGTCAAGTGATCCAGGTCGATAGACAACAACTTCCGTTTTGAGGGCCACGATCATGGAACGGGCTATCTGATTGTGTGGTGCCTGTATTGTGTCTATCGTACACCAAGCGTGACCGCAGTGTGGGGTCGGTTCTCGTACAAGGGCCCCGAGCAGTCGGAGCACTAGAACAAAGTCGGAAATAAGCAGCAGCCGTGCTGAACATTGAACAATACTGTAGATTGAACCCCCTTGTGACTTGACATCGAGAATGATAGGTCCATCAAGAAGGCGATTGACCGTTAAAGTCATTAAGGTTTATAAGGTCTCCAACTGGGACTTATATTATTATGGCTAGAACAGTCATTATACCCCACAACTCTGAATTGCGACTGGTTTGTGGAGCGCTCCAAGAAATGAAGTATGGCAGGGCTGGAGAGGGCATATATGAGCATGTGGATTCGCCGTGAAGGCCAAGGTGATGACATGATGGCAACCCATTGACAGGGCCTGGAAGTCGATGAATTTGAAACGCCGCGACTACAGTATGTAACGGCCCGCCCTCCGAGTCCGCCAACAATTAACTTTTACCCAAATTAGGCAAACAACCCCGACCTTCCCCTCATTGGACTCATTCAACTAATTCCATTTCCCTTCCCTTCCCTCTTGGCCCAATGACTACGTCCAGCATCCTTGTCAACAAGTTCACCTTCTGCACCAAGCACGGCGACGAACTCTGCAATCTCTGCAGCGTCGACCACCGTCTCACGAACAATGTGCAGATCGAAGACGAGTTGAACAATCTCGAGGACGTGTTCGAGTTCGGGCTTGAGGTTCGCATCTTCCGTGTTTGTTCTCAGCTACTATGCGCTCACGTGTGCGACGGGGGTCGGCCGATGTACTAGGAGCGTCAGCCCATCAACGTTTATGCACACGGAGCCGTTGCGGCAATCAGTACGGAGGAGTCCTATGAGTGTGAGGATCACCGTGAAATTGACTGTTCACAATGCTTCAACTGGGTGCACATCATTCAACAAGAAACCCAGGAGGTAGCTGAACTTGGGTCTTGGTTGGAAAGACGTGAACGGTGGTCGGCGGTTGGTCAGTTCGAGTTGTACCGATAAAGGCTGGCCAACGCTCTACGCGGCATTATTCCCATTCTCTTTTCAGTTGAACATTCCTTTGTGCTTTCTTCATTTATCATTTCACTGGCACATTTCACTGCTGCTAATCTAGACTGCTCACTACTACACTGGCATTATCATCATTGAATCTGGTACTTTAAACATTGGGTACAACATCATACTTGGTTGATACCTTAAATTTACAAGCAGTGTGAGCCAACAGCAAATGTCCACCTTTGAAGTGGGTATTTTCAAAGACCTTGCTAAAGGGATAACATGATTACAGACTTTGATCATTTCTGGAGGGAGCTAACATAAATATCAACCCTAATTTCATATTCACTTTGCTCCATCTCATAGTGGTCTGAAGAAAGGTCAAACTTTGTCAGGGTTCATTACCTTATATAGTAGTTTGTAGAACATTCTAGAAGGAGAATGTTCTAGAAGGATCATGGCATGCAGGGCTGTGCATGGCTGTGCTTGGCTGTGCAACTACTATATATAGTAGTAGTCAGTAGGTATATAAACCCCCTGTACTGTAGTGTAGCCCCCAGCTTCAATCTCTTAGGATGTCCACTAACATGGATGAGGCCTAAGTCATTGGATGTCTCACTCCTCAGCAGCCCCACTGATCCTCCTCATCTCTTTCTCTTTGTTTGTTTATTCTTTGTCTTTGTTTGGTGGCCTTGTCACATGACAGTGTTGCCCTGACAAACTTGCAGCAGGGGATGGAATGCAATGTTGTGGTGAGGTAGCCTCAGCACAAGACCAATCTGGAATGGATTGCCTCCCTACAGGAGGGTCTTGTCTCAATGTAGGGGATTACTAAGGGCAATGTATAGTGAGGTCAACCTGTCAATCAGAAAATTTGAAGTGACAATTATGCTGTGACATACCAGACTGAGTCTGACATGACATAAGCTCAGACAATGCTTCTTGTCTGTTATATTCCCTCATATGCTAAGTCCTTGCATTGTCTCCATTTGTATGATTACTGTATACAGTTTCCTCTATGCTTTCTCTATCCCCATGTCTGCACTGCCTCTTTTTTTTTCCATAGTAAAATTGTTTTATTTAGTTGTATGTAGCTGATATTCTACAAATATATGTATGTAGTGATATAGCTAAGGAGCTATGATGTGAAGGATTTGTAAGGCTTATACTGCCAATATAATTGGTGTATAACTCTGTTAATCTAGCAGAGGTGATGGTGATAAAGGTAACATGACTGACACTTATGCAATTGTCACTGGCTGTCAGTGGATGCCAACTTTCACTTAGATCCATTCACACTTTTAAGGAGGAGTTTCAGTTGAATTAGCTAAAGACCTCTAAAACTACCACAATCCTACTACACAACTAAGTGGTAGTAGAGAGAGAAGAACTTACAGTAGAGATGGGAAAAAGTTACAAATGAAAAGAGTGAGTATATAAGAGAACTGATTCAAGCTTTGACCTTGTTTGGTCATCATGTGATGGGTGCTACCCTAAACCTCAGTGCTACTTTCAGTCCTTGAGACTCTCATGCTTATCCAAGGTTTTGGTGCTTATTCCATGAAACCATGTGTTTGAATCAAGAAAAGTGAAAAGATATAATAATTAATTTTTTGGGTCTGATACTGGCACTATCTGTTATGCCCTCCAACCTTCAGTGCTCAAGGTTCAACCCCTAAGTGCCCTTAACTCTATGCAGCCTGTTATGCCCTCCAAACTGTTACACCCTCCAAACCTTCAGTGCTTGAGGTTCAACCCCTAAGCACTCCTAGCCCCTATTTTCGATGTTTTGACATCCTTTTGTTTACCTTGATTTATCCTTTTGCGAATACTCATCTTTACTGCCTCTGTGGACAGTGTTTCACCTGTAGTCAACATTGCTGACTATTGCTTCAGGCTACTCTGGTCCCCAAGCATCCTTA
>KZ302080.1:21418-67690 GCA_002554575.1 Amanita thiersii Skay4041 | reverse complement strand
TCATGTATTTTTCTTCTATTAATATACCTGGTCTGTAGTGTATAAAAGCCATGTATTCTGTAGCTAGAAAAATAATGAACTTCATTCTCTCAATTGTCAAGCCTTCGCCTCCTCTTGAAACCTCACTACACACTACTCTCACTGTTTACTACACTGCTCTAGATTGTAAGTGAAAGTCTTACTTAACTAGCTGCTGCGTGTTGCTGTTGTCATCCTCTCGACAGGATGGACAACACATGCTTAGCTATAATTAGATTAAACTATTAATAACTATCTATGGTCTGATACTTTAGTGCCTTATGGGCAGCTATTCTAACAGCTGCTGCATGTTGCTGTTGTCATCCTCTCAACATCAGACAGTACCATTCTCCCCTTTTCACTTCAACAGCTACCAGACTGTGTGTCTGTAGCAGCACCTCTCTTTTTTATATTTCTGACATCTCCCTATGACCCCACACTGCAATTTGTCTTTAGTTACATGATGTGGTATACAAATGTGATCCAAAGAAAGAAAGAAAAGACAGCTGCATGTGGTCCCTTCATAATTGATGGACACATGATATGCACATGATGAACAGGCAGCAGCAGGCTAAGATTTGGTGGGCACACCACCTCATCACTTTCCTGTGAAAAATCTGGTATGCCCAATCATGTCAGCTGCCAAATACAGGCCTTGTTAGTTGGTTGTGCATGGAATCTCAGTCTCAAAAGTCAGATGGTAATTTTGGCAGTAAATTAATATTCCAATTTCCAAGATCCAATACCATACACATCCCTTTGTGATTTCTTTCCTTTTGTGTTTTTTCCCTCTTATAACTACAGTGTTTTTTTTCTCTGGGTATATACCTACTAGTATGCACACACACTCCCTTTAGTCCGATTATTGATAATAGACATACTCCGTTCAGCCGCCCCTTGCGAACCTAAAGAAACGAGCACGGATATACATCATCCAAACGAGAGGTACAAAAAAAAAAAACACATAACGTACCGAGCCAATCCAGCATCATCGCCATTAAACAGATCTTGGTCACCAGGGTTGGGTCCAGAATCTGCGTATTGCCAGAACGTGGCGAACCTGCGGTGGTGGTGATCCCCATTAGACCAGTCTTTCGAACCAAGAATAGTGTGTTAGGCGGGTTTACTTACGGGAACCCAGCAGGAATGGTACCGATGGTAGAAGCATAATGGGCGATCCAGAGCGGGTTGTTGGTACCAAAGGCGCCGCTGTTACCCGTACACGTCGTCCACCAGTCTGTAGTTGTGTAGATCACTATGGTTGGGGGAGGGAAGATCTTTGTGTGAGGTGCAACATGTTTTAGAGAGAAACGAGGAGGGGAGGGAGCTCACCTGGGAATCTGTAATATGTTTGAGCAAAAAGATGAAAAGAAAAGAGGGCGGCTGGTAGGTTTAACGTACCGTCCAGTGTTAGCAACGTATGTGTTTGAAAAGTCTTGTACCCACGAGACCATCGCGGATGCGCTCAAGCCGTAGCATTCTGCTCCATTCGGGTTGTCTGTCATGTGTGAATTGGGGGATCAAGTCAATCAAAAAATTTAGATAATAGTAGTTAGTCGACGTACATTCAATATCTAGGACACCAGGCAGCGTGATACCATCGCCGCTCCAGCCACCTCCGTGTGCAAGGAAAAAGTTGGCCTGAGTAGCACCCGAGCTACTATCCGGGTGTGCAAAGTGGTACGCGCCTCGGATCAAACCTGCATTAGTCGCACCAATGTATTGATTGCTGAAAGAGGAGCTGATAAACGCTGGAATTACATGCGTGTGTGTATGTGTAGTAGTTAGTGAAAAACATCAAAAAAAAGGGGGGGGAGGATGAGGTAGGGGAACAAAACTTACTGGTGCCTTCTGTGGCTTTGATGTAAACAAAGCTGATCCCGTTTGCTTTGACAGCATTGAAGTCGACGTTGGGTTGGAAGCCTGAGACGTCGATTCCGAGTGGGTTTGCGCGTTTGTCGAGGAAGACAGGCCCCGCAAGTGCGGGGAGGGCGGTGGTCAAGGCAACCGTTAGTGCCGTTAGAAGCTTCATTGGATACAGTATAATGTGGGTGAGTTAGGGAGTAACAAAGTACTGAGGGGAGATTCATGTGTTTCCTGTGAATCTTATACGAATCCGTATCATGATGGATGTGGGGAAGAGGATGACAAAGGTATAGAGTACATCAGACCGTGATGACAAAAAATCGTCCTAGTTCTGGAAAATCGCATAGCGACCGGATGGGTGATGCGTATATGTTGTGTTTTCCCTCGTCTAAAAGTGACAAGGGAGGAAACATGGAAGAAAAGGATGACAGGATTGGCGTGGTGTGACCCGTTGCGCCATGTGGATTATATGTACGAGGATCAGCTGGGATACTTGTGGTTCCTTGACATGTACATGTATCTGGGTGTGTAGTTGACGTAGAGTGACGGAAAGTCGACGCGGATGACCCGGGAAGAGTTCAGGTGATGGATGACGGTTTGTTGTGTGGGATTGGCAGGGCATAGGTGGGAGAGAATTCGTGGGGTATTTAAGATGGTTTACGGAAATTGACGCCTTGTGGACGAGTGGACAGAAGCTCGGGAGCCATGCTCGGTTGGGAGGATTATACTGGATATGAATAAAAGTTATTGAATATGGGTGTTATTTTTAGGCGCCTGAGGGATGTCACAGTGTTTCTGTCAAAGTTGGGCTATACATAGTTACAGGATGTGGTCTTGTGAGCTGCTGGCTTCTGGGGTCGTTGAGGATACGTAGTTTATGTTGTGAAGTGTTGGAATTGGGAAAATAGTCTTGCGAGGTCCATATGGGATTTTGGCGAATTGTCAATCTGACTTTTGGAGCCTCGTGTAGATGGAGTATCAGGGTGAAACTGAATGTGATGGTTAACATCTTGGGCGTCAGGCGTCGCGTTCTTTAACCAACAACAGCAACAGATCTTATGCGCAAATGCATATCCCAGAACTTGGAAGTGCCCCCAGGTTGTAGTACTCGGCTCCAACTTTGCCAGTGACCTGAGCCTTTGTTAACGCGAAATGGCAAGTGATCGACAAGGCCGGGTATATGTAAAGCAAACCGCGTGCCCCCCAATCACGCGCACTTCATTATCACTTTAGCGCCCTGTCTATTTTTGTACCTCTTATCATAGTTGTGTTTTGTTTACACCCTTGTCATGGTTGGTTTGCCCCTGGATTGTTCGGTCTTGTACTGGACAGTACAATATGGACGTCGATAAGGGGTGCTATCACCGGAACCCGAGAACAACGGTGGGGGGGGGGGGGGGTATTCAACAAGGAGTTAGTCACATGGACACTGGGGGCAAGATGATTACCTTGTTTGAACATGCGAGAGAAAAACTCGGATTGATGGAACGTTGCTCTGCATTGATCAAGTGGGGCAGCTGAAGGAAGGGAGTGCCCTGCACAGGAGAATGGATATCGGATGGAGGGACGGGTGTGCATCAACAAAAAGGCAGTGCTGCGGAAATTGAAAAGAGGTATTTGGAGCCAGGTTGATGTGTCTGATGGCACTGGCAGATAGAATCACAGAAAGGCTGAGGATGCAACACGGCTTGGAAATGCTGGCATTTGTTGCGATAATTGTATCCCCGTGGGAAGATTCGATCTTGAATGGGTTCATATGCTCACTAGAAGCTAAGCTGACTGGAGGGGAATGAAAGTCTGGTCTGCTGGGTTGAGATGGAAACCACACAGCGACCGAACCCCGCGCTGCGAGTCCTGTGAAGCCAGGTAGATGCGATGTGCACCCCCAAGGACCGCGTGCTGAAGCGAATGGATAGAAGGGAAAGACTAGAAGCGTTGATTTGGATTTGATTTGTAATACGTTTTTTCATCAAGGGAAGAGCCATAAAGGGTACCGGCGGCAAGGCAAAAAAAAAAAAAGGGAGAGGAGCAACACTGTTGGCAAGGGCAGTGTGTGAAAAAACCTGCCAAAATATCCCCTTGTCAAGCACCAACCCACCTCAATCTCTGTCTTCTCCCACATTTATACTCTCCTCCTCCCCATTCCCTCCCCTACAATATCAACTCTTGCGTCCTCCGCTGTCCATCCGCACACCTTGTGCCCTCTCTAATTCCGACTGACACCGACGATCTAATCGACTGTCATCTTATATCCGGCGTTGTCCACCGCAGTTGGTCCAGCGTGAACGTGTCCAAATACCAACCCTCAAAACCAAACAACTGCCCAAAATTTTTTTCATCGAAAATAAACAAACAGATTACTACGACCAAAGGGAGAAGAAAAAAATAAAAGAAAAGCGAGAGTATAACGGGAGAACAGCGTGATGTCGTCCGGGAGTATATACAACGTACGTTAATCCCTCCCTTGCGCCCTTTCTTCATCTGCTTTCAGTCTCTCTCTCGCAATATGGGCGAGCACGAGGATCAGCATAAAGGATAGGGGAGCGCCGAATCTCTGTTGGGACGTGGCCCTTGTACACGCCATTAGCGCGCGCACCCTATATGCGTGAGAAAACTCCCCCTCCAAGGGCAGGGTAGAGCGCAAAAAAGAAATTTTTTTAAAAACAGGCGCGGGATTGTTGTCCGCCTAACATCCGTCAGAATTGACGGTACTTTTTTGCGTTTCATCCCACACTTGTATCGTCCCTACACCCTCCCCACACGCCTTTATTTTCTCTTTACATATATATATATATTCACATCGTACAATGGATTCGATGACACTCATAATGCAACCACCCAACCAACAGCATAGGAACCTCCAACCTACGGGTCCACCAGCCCAAGGACCACCCCCGCCTCAACATAACCAAACCAGACTGAACGAAGCGTTCGAGATCATACGCCAGGAATATGACGTTCTCGTCAGCGAAATGAACATCGTACGTTCTCAGAGGGACGAGCTCGAAAACAAAGGTAACGTTCCCCTCCCTTGCCCTTTGCCCTTTCCTTCCCTCCTCACTCACGCACATCTCCCCTTCACCCATCCATCCCTCATGGGTGCCTGCAGTTGCCGCACAAGTCACCGAACTCAACATGATCCGCCAATCTCTATACGATCTAGAAACCGCGCACACCAAAATCCGACAACAATACGACGACGAAATCGCCCGTCTGCGGCAGGATATCACCCAGCAGGCCCAAGCCGCCGCACAACAAGCCGCTGCTGCACAGTCTCAACAGGCAGCAGCAGCAGCGGCCGCGGCCGCGGCGCAGGCACAGGCACAGCAGCATCACCCAGCCTCTCACCCGCAAGGTGGCCCGCCCCCAGGTCCTGGTGGTGTTGCTGGTGGTGGCCCCCCACCGCCTCCTCCCGTCGCAAGAAGTGTGGGTATGGGTGGCGTTGGTCTTGGAGGTAGTGGGGGCCCTGGATCGAGTGCAATTCCCCCCCCACCAGGTGCCCACCCCGGAGGGCCTCAACCGGGTGGTGTCGTTGGCCCCGGTGCAGGTGGTCCACCATATGCTGATTCATATTATGGACGGGAAAGGGCGGGTGATAGGGAGAGGCCCAACGAGAGGGAACCCAAGAGGCACAAGACGGAAAGGATCAAGACGGATAGAGGTGTGTAAAAATCCGTGCTTTTCTCTTCTCCTTCCTCCATTTTCGTCCTTTTTTGGATGTTATATGCGCATAAATTCATGAAAAATTTCATCCCCCCCCCCCCTCGTTGGTTAGCCTCTGGCGTGTTGAACACCCCCACAGGACCACCCCTCAGTGCTGGAATACCAGTCTCAGGCCCTGGCTTGGCACCGCCACCGGGTGCACCCACACCGTTCGTCCCTGAAAGGGAGCGCGAACGTGAGCGTGAACGAGAGAGGGAACGGGAACGGGACCGCGATCGGGAGCGTGACCGAGACCGAGACCTGGCGCTCAATGCTGTTGGGCGTGAGAGGGACGTGAGGGATCGAGACCGAGATCGCGAGCGGGACCGAGTTGAGCGTGAACGTGAACGCGAGCGCGAGCGCGAGAGGGAAAGAGAGAGAGAGAGGGATAGAGATGGGATGATGGTGGGTATTTCTGGACCTGGTGGGCCTGTTCATGGGGGGCCTCCTGGGCCCTCTGGAGGTGGAGGACCACCGGCGTCGCAGCTGCCTCCATCTCAGGCAGGGGCGTTAGTGCCTGTTGGCTCATCGGGAGCGATGGGGGCATTCCCCGAAGATATCGACATTCATTCGTTCCCGGCTGAGTATAAGAGGGAAGGAACCGATTGGTATGCGTTGTTTAATCCCAAAGTGAAACGGCAATTGGATGTGCAGCTCGTGCATACCTTGCAGCATGAGAGGTGCGTGTATTTGGTTTCTCCATCTTCATCAGGAATTTGAACATTCTCTTTTCCCATCAGTGTCGTTTGTTGTGTACGATTCTCGTCGGATGGCAAGTACCTTGCGACTGGGTGTAATAGAACTGCCCAGATCTACGATACAAAAACTGGTCAGAAGACATGGTGGGTTGTTACCCTTTTTTTCTTCTTCGAAGCTTCTGTGGTGCTGATCGGACGTGTGGTGAACAGCGTGCTAACAGACGAGACGGCCGGCAAGGCTGGTGATTTGTATATCCGGAGCGTGTGTTTCAGCCCGGACGGCAAGTTGCTGGCTACGGGTGCTGAGGATAAGCAGATCAGGGTGCGTTGTGTTGTTTACGTGTCGAAAAAAAAACAGGGAAGCTGAGAGACCTTGCTGGTTTGGGGTTTATACAACAGATTTGGGACTTGGCAAAGAAACGCATTGTACGCGTGTTCGATGGGCATCAGCAGGAAATCTATTCGCTTGATTTTTCGCATGATGGGAGGTTGATTGTGTCGGGTTCGGGAGATAAGACGGCAAGAATTTGGGACATGATGGCTGGTGAAGCTGCTCCCAAGGTATTGGTTTGAGTGATTTCGTGTTTTCAGAAAGGGCGGTTTTTTAACCTAGTGATTTGCAGGTTCTTACCATCAACGACCCCGACTCATTAAACAACGATGCAGGCGTGACCTCTGTTGCCATCTCGCCCAATGGCCAGCTCGTCGCTGCCGGAAGTCTGGACACCGTCGTCCGTATCTGGGACGTGGCGACTGGACACCTGGTGGAGCGGCTCAAAGGCCACAGAGACAGTGTGTATAGTGTTGCGTTTACGCCCGACGGACGGGGGTTGGTGAGTGGAAGTTTGGACAAGACGTTGAAATTCTGGGATGTCAGTGGTTTGATGTCGGGGAGCGGTGGGGTTAATGGGGGGAAGAGGAAAGAAGGTGGTGGTCCTGGGACGCCAGGCCAGGGGGGGAGGAACTCCAAGGATGGGGATAAGAGTAGTCCTTGTACGATGAATTTTACTGGACATAAGGTGCGTGTTGTCGTCTGGTTTCCCGGCCCTGACACCTGTGTATCGGGTTTGGCTTATATGTGGTTGGGGCGTTCTTTATAGGATTATGTGCTGTCTGTTGCTGTGTCGCATGATGGGCAGTGGGTTGTGTCTGGATCGAAAGATCGTGGGGTCCAGTTTTGGGATGCGAGGTCTGCGGTGGTGCAGTGTATGTTGCAGGGGCATAAGAATTCTGGTACGTGTTTCCTGTTGATTGGGGGGAGAGGGGGGAGAAGAGGTTGCTAATGAGTTTCCGTCTGTGTGTTCACAGTCATCTCGATTGATTTGAGCCCAATGGGAGGGTTGTTGGCTACGGGTAGTGGAGATTGGCAAGCGAGGATATGTGAGTGGACTTTTTTTCTTTTTTGTCTTGTGGTGTCTGGATCGTTGTTTTAATGGGTTTTTTTTTTTTTTTTACAGGGAGTTACAACGCTCTATGACCCCGATCTTCAAAGGAGGACGAGATGAAGTTTGGGAACGACTCTGAAGTGAAAGAGAATGTGTGCATGTGTGTGCAAAGGACGATCGTTGTTGTTTTTTTTTTCTTCTCGTTTTATTTTGTGTTGAAATATGTACCAAATCTGCTTTACTACTGTGGTTTACTGTTTTTTTCTCTTCTTTCTCTTTTTTTTATATATCTACTCTTTTGTCTTGTCTTGTGTGTTTTCTTAAAAAATTTGGGTCTCAATTGCAGTAACCCCCTGGCTTGAATGAATTGAAGAGGATTGTGTTTGGTATCTTTTTTTTCTTTTCTGTACTGTTTATTTGTTGAGTGGAGATTGAGTAATGTACTGTACAGAATGTATGATTGTTATGATGATTGTTATGGTAAATGGTTGTACGTGGTACATACTTATGGGGGTAAAAAAAAAGAAGAGTTTCTTACTATTACTACTTGAGCGTTGGAACACTCCTTTACTCTTGAAATTAATTAGTGAATATACATACAAGTACTTCTTTCTTGGGGCTCCGCGTTCGAACTGCCTGTGGTCGTAAACAGCACCCAAGTATTTGTACGTATTTATATGTATTTACCAGTGGGTGATGTCGTCCAAGTTGTTTGTGATCTTGCCTTAGGAGGCTGCGTGATTCAGCCACGGTCACGGTGGGCCATGCATCCATGTGTATGTTGTTCCTTTCATTGAAATCGACAAGTGTTGGAGGTAAGTACTGGTGAGTAGGTTGTATGTGAACTAGTGGACACTAGTGAGATTGATTTATTACTATTCTTAGGAAGGGGAGGGAGGAGTCCATGTGCTAGTGCCGGCTGGCTTCTCTCGGCATGATAGTATGTTTTGCAGACTGCGAAGGAATGAGAATGTATAATGAAGACCAGCCGCTGTCCGGCATCCATTGGGCCACAATCAAGCGGCCCGCGGCGATTCACAAAAAAGAAGCCTTGATTTTTTTTTTTTGATGACTTGGAGCTGTCAGTCATGACTTTGAGAAAGCATAGTGCATCACATGTGTACAATGTATCATATCTATGCGTGTGTGCCCTCTCTTCTTCTTTTTCTCTCCCTGTTTTGTGCTGGAGTGGTGGTGGTGGTGATACTGGTACCGGACTCGTGTGGAGCATTGTTGTTGCTGTTGCTCTGGCCCCTCTGGGGAGAACAGTATTCAAAATAAATGCTTAATTTTCTGTCATAGTGAGCTTTTCAAGTTGTGGAGAAGATAAAGAAAGCTGCGACGGTTAGCATACAGCTGACTCAGATGCTTACACATACCCGTCGTCCTGATTCCAACACGGCGGCCGAACGGCCATGCACAAAAGATCCACTGAACGAGGTCGGGTTTCAATTGAAACAAGAAGCAATTCTTTCCTGGTGGCTTGCTGTGAGTATGATGAGAAGAAGCCCTTCTCTGACTTGCTTCAGAAGTGTTTGTCATCTGGCATGTGTCGCCGGCCGATGCAACATGTCCATGTCGTGTTTGTCGTTTCAATGACGGTTTGGTTGGGTCAAACCTCTCAGCTGTGCTTGAAATGAAAGATGGGTGTGTCTATGTGTTCACGGTGGAGAATCCCTCGGAGGGAAGCAAGAGTGTGTCAATGACGTTGCATATCTTTTTTAGATCCAAGGTTACAATGGACTATAATGAAGCAAGGTCAGAGACCCTGTACACGCTAACCTCAATTTGGTTTTTTTTTATCGTGAGGCAGGGGACTATTTCATGAGCAATGGATGTACGACGATGGGTCACAAACCGTACTACAACCTTTCCTGGTCATTTGACTGTACGGTTCTACAATGTCTCTGACTGACACCATCCAATCCCCTTCCATCCATAAAAGGTCTGAGGACATGGAAGTGGCAATCGCGTCGTCATCGCTGAACAAGGAGCCTGCATCATCCGACTTGCAAAGCGTCATTTCCAAGAATGAGAGTGCCGACGCTGCACCCCCACCAAGAACAAGGAAACAAGTGATTCTCGGGATGCTCCAGTTTTTCTGTCTTTGTTACGGATTTTTTATCATGGGATGGAATGATGGTACGACCGGACCATTACTGCCACGGATTCAAAAAGTATATCATGTATGTTTTGCGCGCTTTCTCGCCCTTGGTTCGTTCCAAAACATAAGGTGATGAATTTCTCTATAGGCAAATTTCGTTATCGTATCGCTTTTATTTGTAATATACTGCATCGTGGGTTGTTTTTATTATTCTCGGTGCCTGTTCAAACTGAGTCACTTATATGCTCAATAAAGGGCGTCATTACAGGCTCGCTTACGAATTTATTTGTGGCTGATAAATTGGGAATAGGAAAGGTAGCTGTTGACTATTTTTGCGCTTCTCTCTTGAAGTCGACTGCTGATACCTTTGCAGGTTCTAGCAATAGGTATCTTATTTGAATAAGATCATTGGGATGTCGCTGAGAGGACCTGATTAATTGCATCTAGCCTCGAGCTGTCAGAACGTGGCGTACCTCCTCCAAGCTTTCGCCCTCACGTTTCCTATTTACATTGTTTGTTTTGCATTGGCTGGATTTGGAGTTTCATTTCAGGTAGGGAGGAACGATGCAGCCAGGGACGATTCATCTGATGGTGACCCAGATTGCTCATGGATGTGGTTTTGTTGCGGCGCTCAAGAATCCAACTAAAATGGGTTTCCTTCATGCTGCGTATGGTACGTATCCCGTGTTTGCTCCCAAATCTAGGGATTTATATGGATGTTATTAAGGTCTCGGTGCTCTTGTATCGCCCCTTATTTCCACTCAGTTTGCACAACTTAAACATTGGTCATACCACTATTTTATTTCATTCGCTCTTTCGCTCCTCAACACCACTTTATTGATTCTGATATTCAAACTACAACAACAAAATGGCAAATATTAGTCTCCTTTATATTGATTGAAATATGCTCATACTCCTCCGTTAGCGTGCCTTATTGAAGCAGGTTTCGATGTGCCAGACACAGAGAAACCCACGAACGATGCCGGCACTCTTGATAGCGTGAAAGAAATCATGAAGACGAAAGCAGTACACTTGATGGCCGCCTTCGTCTTTATATATGTTGGAGTAGAAATCACTATTGGAGGTATAACTCTATACCGAAGCGTGAAATATGTTAAACTTTAACCTTGTTCCCAATGATAGGTTGGATCGTCACATACGTTTTGCTCTTTCGTAATGGGGGGACTTTGTCAGGGTACGTTTCGACGGGATTCTATGGTGGTACGCATACATGAGGGCGTTGTGAAGGCTGTTATGTACTCAGCACGACATACAGGTATCGCTCTCGGTCGCGTTGGTCTGTTGTGGGTAAATAAAAAGGTGAATGGTTCACAGTTGGTTACCTGCTATAGCGCTAGTTAATCAAGCGAGAGCAGGTCGGGGAGCGGCGAGTTCTCTTGATATACGCAGTCTTGGCAATTGGGTCCGTACTGTAACCAGCTGTTTCTTCGTCACCTTCTCACCACGTCTGCGTCCTGAACTTGCAGCCTCGAGTTTGTTGTCTGGTTTGCGCCATCCCTCATTGCTGATGCCGTAGCTGTATCCTTGGCTGGCTTCTTCCTGGGCCCAATGTACTCCATCGCTATCAATGAATGCGGGCGTATCCTCCCGCCCTGGATACTGACAAACTCAATTGGATGGATTAATGCCTTTGGATTCACTGGGAGTGCTCTCCTCCCGTTCATGACCGGGGCTATTTCCCAGCGGTGGGGCATTATGAGCTTACAGCCACTGTAAGTCCGCCTGATTGTTATCCTTCGCGTGCTGAAAAATATGGATAAGTATGATAATAATGATGGTCACGATGTCAATATTCTGGCTTCTCATGCCAAAAAAAATTCTTGGCGCATGATAAGGATAGAGATTCTCTGAGGTTGGGTTTATATATTTAATTGTGCCGACTATCATGACTATTTATTTGTTCTATATAAGCCAAGATAACTTGTTATCGCAAGATGATAAATGAGGTGCTCGTGTCCAACTCAGCAGAAATTGTGACGTGAAAAATAAAAATGATAGTGACTGATGAAGAACGACTCTTAGTGAACCAAGCCCAAATGGTGCCTGATGACTCGCACCACTGGGAAATATCTGGAAAATAAATGAAAAGAAATAATATGGCCGCGATGTTGAAGGTCCTAAGATCCGGGCGCGGAAATTGCAGAGTAAATGGCACTGGCAGCTGCAGGTGCCCAATCAGGGAACGACACTATCCTTAGAATTGAATAGTTCCAAGACTTCACAATCATGGCGTGTGGGACCATCATATGAGACAATTTGAAGGTTTATTTGTTTACCAGTTAGGATTGTCAAGTCGTCTAGGCGAAGCCTACTAGTATTTTGCTGTTGCTTCACGTTCTTGATAGACTTGAGTTTGTCGTCTGGTTCTTGCCATCCTTAGTTGCTGACGCCCTCGCCGTATCCCCCGGTACCATGGCCGCCTGGGACGAATGTACTTCATCGCCATCAATGGGTATGGACGTATATCATTCGCCCGCTGAATATTGATAAGCCAACTGGATGACCCAACGCCTTTGGTTTGCTTCCATTTGTGACTGAGCCATTTTCAGAGTGGTGGGGCACTGGCATTCGGACCTCACAACTTCTGTAAGTCTGATTATACTCCTTCTTCTCTGCTTCTAGGCCCGAAGACGACGAGTATTAGTCTCATGCTGCCAGTTGCTTTTAGTTTGACAATTGACACCTCGCGTTGAGTGCATGGGCAACGTGGTGAGACTCGGAATTTGTGATATCACAATGGCGACTCTCATTCAAGTTGCCAAGCGCCGTGTCCATACTAGTTCCGTGCAGAGTTCCATTCACTCCAGATGGGACAGGTTTTGTGAGCAGCAGATTTGACAGCGGCCTGATATTAGGAGATACCAACTCGTTTGGCATGTCAACTGATGGCGTGGATAATGGGAATGACGCTAGTCCCTCGCTCAGCTTTGGTGAGCAAGGTCACAGTGACCCAGGTGTGTCGGGGCAGAATGGTGGTAGGGGTTTAAGCGATGCGTTGCTGACAACTGATCGTTTTTCATTGGGCGTAAGCTGATTATCCCACCAGTAAAATTCTGTTTGTAACAGCCCACTAGTAAAAAAAAAAGAGTCTAGAGGCCCACAATGGTCCAATTACTTTGCGTGCTGATCCCTTTTTCCTTTCTGATTTTCAAAAGTAGATAACTTGAAGGTGACAGAAGATGGGAGGTAAGTGATATGGACAACTGCATCCGGTTCTGGGATATGAGGACGCATAGTCCAGTGCAAGCTAATGTGCCATACAGTATTTCTTCAAGCCCCAAGTTGATATCTACAAGTGTCATTAAAGACTGCCGTTATGCATCTGCTACACTAAACAATGCTGTTTACGATGATGACTGTCCAGCACCTCTAAGCGCAAGAGCTTGATAGGGTGGACAAGAAATTAACTGATCCTTGTGTTTTTTGATCAGTTCCAGGAATCGGCGGACACCTTCAAATGCCCATGAATGCCATTTCCACATCACAAATTCCTCTGAGGGGTCATTTCTACCTTCTTGTTTCACAAGAAGTGGGAGATCTCGGATAGAAGCAATCAACCGATAGAAATCTTGCATAAACTTACAAGAGTCCCTAATGATCTGACAATGGTCTACCGCACGCACGTCGGATAAGTCATTGACCTCTACAGCTACAAAGGTCCGACGGTCAATGCCGTGGCAAAGGGATGTTCCCCATTCTTCTTCTTCTTTAGTTCTGAGACCTGCAAATTTGGTATGATTCATCAGAGTCCATAGAGTGACCCAGAAGAATGACTCGAGATCGTCAACTGGAGATTGGTCATGCTGCTCTGTTGCGCGTTGTAATTTGAGGAGGGCATTCGACATGAACTCTTGTGTACCCTGCAACAAGGAATATGGAATTGGAACAACACAGATAGATCAAACAACATACTGATCGCACATGAAGACCCCGTTCCTTGAAACACTCCTCCACTTCTATACACATACCCCCATCAGCTATGACCGCTACACATTCGTTTGTTATTCCCAGTTCCTCGATGAGTATTTCTAGTTGTTCTGCTTGTTTCTTAACTTCTATCTGAACATTGCGAACAAGTTGATCACGAGTTCCATCAGATGCACCTTGCTTGAATTTGGGGAGAATGTGGAATCGTTCTCTGTGTTCTGGCTTCTTCAATCGTAGGATGTTTCCGATGCTGACATCCCGGTGCAGGTAACCTTCTTGATACATCGTAAGCCATCCTGTAGCTTCACGGTCACTCTCCCACTACTTGGGACGACGACAACGAAATCATACCTAACATGGCGTGAGTAATGGATTCAAACAATTTCCATGTAGAGTTGACAATAGTGAGGGAAAAACCTTCTGATCCCAAGACTTGGATGATACGGTGCCGTATCTCACACTCTGGTACTTCACTCTCCATTTCTGTATCAAAGAGCTTCCACCAGAATGAATTTCTGTCATTGTTATTGGGAAGGTATATTTCCGTTGACCATGCCTCTCCATTGCTCTTGAGGGGTTCCCAATAGGCGAGCAAGTTCATGACGCCCAACTTACCCTTCACTTTAGAGAGCATCTCTGTTTCTCGACCTTTTCTAATTAATTCTTGCATAGAATCCTTGATTATAATGGCTTCGTAATGATGGAAAGAGGATGCGGCAGAGTATTGTCCAGGGGGCGTGTACTTTAATTTATGAGGTTGAATGTGACGAGTAATCACTAGCCCCGTATCAGCCATCGTCCAAATCCATTAAGTACACTGCCCCACCTTTCCGCGAATTTTTCTCACTAGTACTTGTTCCGTGCCTAGTGGGACCAGGCAAATCAGTGCTAACAGCCGATACAGAGCGGAACATTCGGTTGACATGAGTTGCTCGCCCTCGGATGCAAAGAGCATCGTACAGGGGTTGGTCTACATCCCAAGAGGCTGACTCTGACACAGTCCTGGCGGGCAGGAGGAACTGAACATTATTGCAAGACATGTCATACCCAGCATGCTCTGGTGTATCCCACAACAGAATTGTCATAATGATTTGTAGTAAATGTTTCAGATGAAGTTCCGTTGTAAGATTAAGGGCTTTCGTAGAAGTTATTCCACTTCGATGACAAATCAAGAAGCGCATTTGCTTAGATTTGTGGTTAATAACGAACACCGGGACAAATGAGCGAGTAGGCGATGCAGCGAATAAACACCGTGCATATGTGCTGGCCTGCGCGACCTTTTGTGACCAGGTACCTTTGACTTCGACGGGAATGTGAATTCCGAGTTCGCCAGGTGTAGACCCCACCATGCATGTGATCGTTCTGGGTTAAAGTCTTTGTGGACAAAAACCAGATCAGGTTTGAGGGGGGCTGGAGCATGACGCGCAGCATCTGCAGTCTCTTTATCATAGACACAGAATCGGGATTCTTGATGGAAGGAACCAAGCAGGCCTTGCTCACGCAGCTCCCTTTTTCCGTGTTCAAGCGCAGCGTTGAGGAGCTTCATGATAGGAACGTAAGAGTAGTGTTCTGATATTTTTTGCCAGTTCATATAGTTGGTGGCATGATCATTCGCAAATTGCGGATATGCATTATTGACAGCACTTATGAAGTTCTGCGACTCAATTGTGTATGTGAAATCCTCCCTGAAGCGATTGTTGGAAGGTAGACCAGCAAGTTGTCGTGGGAGATCATACGACAAATATCTGGGACTGGAAAATCCCATATCTGATTGCGAAGCTCCTGTTTCATTGGCTTGATTAAGGCTTCATGCTTCGTTGGTTCTGCTAGTGCATCAGCCAGTCCAGACGTGGTAACAAATAGGATGGGAATTGAAGAGAGACCAGACACTCTCTGTGTGTCCCTGCGAAGAATAGATTCAGATGGCGGTCCTATTACTTTTCGCATGGTGAGTGGTACTATGAATTGCCGTGGTCACAGTTAGTGCTAGAGGTCCACAAGGTCTAGGTGGCGAATACTGTATTATTGTGCGTGTGTATTGTTGTATTGTTCGACGGGTTGACCGATAATCTTTTGCCAGTGGTGAGCGAGAATATGCCAGTGGCATGATTGGCCTCTGTGGTCATGTGACGTGGGAGTGACCGGCTGGGTTTTAAAAACTGTGCTCTATCATGGTTTATCATCTGGTTCGTACTATCTCTCATTGCCGTCGCTGTCGCTGTATTCTTGGTATCAGATCGAGCTGGGACAAATGCACTTCATCGCCATTACCATCGCTACAACGAGTGCGGACGTATAGTATTTCCTCCCTAGATATCGAAAAAAGTCAATTGGATGGATCGATGCCTTTGGGTTCATTGGCAGTATCCTGCTGACTGGAGCCATTTTCTATCGGTGGGCACTCGGAGTTCATAACCTCTTCAAATCCAATGACATGCCTTCTGCTCTGCTTCTGGGCCTGAAAATATCGAGCCTATTCTTAATGACGGCTATGATGATCACTGATTCCCACAAGAAGGGTCCACAGTGAATCACAAAAGTCTTCTAAACGTTCTTGGTGGTGAGTATGCATGTTTCACTGGATCGTCTACTATGACTATACACGCTATATACGAGCCCAGATTATATAATGTCACAGGATGATAGACGGGGGTGCTCAACATTGTTTGAATGTTATCACCCTCGAAACAGCCAACGATATATTTAAATCATATGTAGAACTTGCGTCGGAAAATAGACTGATGATGATCGACAGCAGGGCACAGCGCTACTAATCACAACGACATCGCTTCCGGTTCTAGCATTCAATGGCGGCTTGGAGTACTGCATCGTCGAGAAGCAAAAAAGAACACTCCTCAAGTGATGGCTACATTAAATGAAAGGGGATAATACGAGGTCATTTGGACTTTGGATATGGGGATAGCCGACCGAAGCTGGACCAGGAAACCCAACCACACAACTTCAACTAGCTGGTACTCACTCATCAGCTCATTGGATAACAGCAAACTATGAACAACGGCAATGACCCATTCCCGTCCAATCTCGATATTCAGTCGTTTCCTGCCCAATACAAGGATGAAGGAGAAGAGTGGTGTGCTTTGTACAATCCCAACATACAGCGCCGTCTCGATATCCGTTTAGAATATCAATATTGGCTCCACAGGTACGCAGAGATGGCGAGACATGGAATCACCGACTTAGCAGTTTGCAGCGCTATCGCCGTCTGCCGCATACATTGCAGTAGGAGGTCGGGGGTCCACAGAGATGTTTGCTGTCGTTAGTGGTTGTCGAGCATAGTGGGTATCCATGTTGGTTGTGAAAATTGTCCTGATAATCTGACATTGTCCGGGGGAAAAGTTTCTTTGCAGACCCGACGATTGACGAGTCTATGAACGTTTGGACTCGATCTTTGTGCTTCCATCCAAAGGAAATATTACTCGCGACTGGAGGAGATGATAACATGATTAGGGTACGCATGATCCCTCTTATTGCAATGTTCGGGAGGGTTCAACCATTCGCAGATTTGGGATATAATTCATGAAACGATTCTCATCAAGCTCGACGCTCATAAAGGCGAGGTATATTCTCTTGTCTTCTCACCAGGTGGTCATTGGCTTGCATCGTGTGGGGGAGATCAGAAGGTAAAGATCTGGAACTGGAAGGCTCGCGACGCACCTTGCAAGGTTGCTTATTTTACTAGTAATCAGCTTGGGTTGATTAAATGTTGTGGCAGGTCCTCATGGTACATGAGGCTGAATCAACTGATGAACAGTACTTCAGCTTTACGCCTGACAGCCGACATCTCGCTGTTGGGTGCATGGACAACGCGGTAAGGATTTGGGATGTTGCCACCACGACTCTTATGGCCAAACTCAGTGTTCATACTAGTTCCGTATACAGCGTCTCATTTACTCCCAATGGGATGGGTTTGGTGAGCAGCAGTTTTGATGGCAGCTCGATATTGTGGGATACGAGTGCGTTCGTCATGCAACCCGATGGCACGGACAATGGGAACAGCGCTGGTTACGCGCCCGGGCTTGGTGAACAAGGTGGCCCAGGTGTGTCTGGGCTCAATGGTCAAGCTGGGGAGTTGAATGAAGGGTCGTTGAAGTATTGCCGACACCTGGTAAATTTCTTTGGGCATAGAGTGGGTATCCCGTTCGCAAAAGCTTCATTGGTGACAGCAACTAAAGGTCAACTTCCATTGCGTGCTCATCCCTGCTGATCCTCTTTTTTTTTTTCTAATTCACAGAACTACGTGCTGTGTAACAAAGTGACAGAAAATGGGATGTGGCTGATATCCGGTTCGAGGGACTGGTGCATCCGAATCTGGGATGGGAGGACCGGAGTAGTACAATGCGAGCTAACGTGCCATAGAAATTTAAGTAGGTGTTGTGCTGAGCTCAAAAGACGTACGCGGGCGAAATGATGGTTTTCACAGTCCTTTGTCTCGATCAGTCCCTGCGAAGGAATGGTAGGTGGATCGCTACAGGCGGTGCAGACTCGTTCATGAAGCTCTGTGAGCCGTTTGCCTCTCGTTCTTTATAAAGCTAACATAAATTCATAGACAGGGAAATACAAGGAGCGAGCAGTGTAAAAAATTGGAATGATTTTACAAACACCACGGTCGTCGAATCTCTCTCATACCTTCAGCAAGAATCCCTTCTCAATTGTATAGTAGTATCCGATATTCGCTATGAAACCTATGCCAGTTCCTTTGTTGCTTTATCCTTCTATGACTTTCAAAATCACTGTACATGCAGTAACTGGTGATTGACCCGAAATCCGCTGTGGAGTGAAGTGGTGTACACCACCTCAACTCGTAGGAGCATCACCACGATTAGTCAGCAATTTTATGACGAACAAACCTAGTTGTGGCTTCCATTCTTCCATTCTTCCATTCCTCCCTTTCGAAGGAGGAAAAGAAGCTCAAATGGACGTAGAAGGCACATCCACTGCTGCATCTTCCCGTTATGGACGTGGCTCCATCACCACATGTAACCCACCAGATGTCTGCTTCTAATGTCCATAATGATGGACGTGTAACGAAAACGAGCGTGGACCTATCTATATCAATAGACGGCAGTGGTTTCAAGGTAAGGTGAGCAGATTAAGAGTACCTCAACTGAGAGTAGAGGTCCGTACTGACATGTGGAGCATTGTGGACGTTCAAAAAACTGGTACTGTAACACACCTGGCCATACACTGACAAGTAATTCTCAAGCCTCAGCTACACTTGCAGCAGTACCCACTGGCTTATTTGCCTCCTGACACGTATTGGATCTTAGCGTCATTTGTTGATGTCAAGAATAGCGGTAATAAACAGTGACGAGGCCAAAGATATTATTTACCTAGGCCAATCCATACATCTAGAAGTAACGATACAAAACGTTGCCATAGTTGTACTAATACACAAAGTAGAAGTTAGATTACAATCATCATCTCCTCCTCTCACACTTTTAGTCAAAACTCGAAAATGAATCAAGCAGGAAATTACTGTGTTTCAAACCATCGAACTCGTTACCGTCGTGGCATCACTGCGCTCAAACATCTGGATTGTGCCCCCGGAGCCGTACTCGGTCTAAGAATAGACAGGTTGCAAAAAAAAAAAAAAAAAGTGTTATGTATCATTCACAATGGAGTGAAGAGAGAGAGCCGTACCTTTGAAGTATCAGACAAACCCACGTTCACTATTCCTGGCTGAGTGACACTGATCATGTTGAGGCTGATAACCTCGTTTCCAGGCCGTAATGCCGATCGTCCATTTAGCCTTTGAGGGTTATAGCGTAAATGCATGGATAAGCATGGTCACAATTCAATAAAAGTACATACAAGGAAATCATCGTCAAAGGGTATACTAAATAAAGACAGAGCATTAGCTTGAATCATTGTAATTTATTCCATTTTGTCTTTATGCTTACAGTTGGTGAGGATAATCAGTAGTGCGCCCCATACATCTGATGCAGACGTTAGGTCTTAGTAATCGGTCTTCCACTCAAGAATCGAGTCGGCTTACTTGACGCTTTATCGAGGCAAAACTGTCCGTTATATGCATTAATATATGCATGATTACCTGTGGAGGTAATGAAGAATACGCACTGTGATGACAATAACAATGGCCGTCAGGCTGAATAGGTATGACATTATTAAGAGCGCCAGTGTGTTTGACACGACGGATATTACCTCGTAACGAGCCCAGTTTCTTCAAAGAAATCTCAGTCTCATTGAAATCCACACTGGCACAGAGACACTCACGAATTGTCCAGAGAACTAATCTGTCAATCATCCGGACAGTCCTAGTGACAACGTATATCAACATCAGTATACCTCAACGCAATTCAACCCATCCCCCCTCGCCATCAAAATCTGAACCAGTACTTACCTATTCATGACGTCCCTCCGATAACTCAACAAATAGCAGGAAAGTGTGACGGTAATGGTTATATCCACCACGGCAGCCGTGACGAACCAAGAGATAATCGACCAGCTCAACCTACTCTCTGTCTGGACCAGCTCCGAGATCAGGCCCCCTCCTACGGTCACACCTGAGACGATGCCAGACGCAAGGGAGTAGCTGGAACCAATCAAACATAACAACGGTATGTATGGCTTTTTGGTAAGTTTGTAGATGCGGTAGCTGTATATCGACTGTACCATAATGAGCTAAAGACGAAGAGAAGGAACCATGGTGACTTACTTGTACTAATAGCTGAACCCCTGTGGCCACTACTGCACCAGAAATAACGGATCTAGGTATTCGACCACCAGTGCGCTCAAGAATATCGGGATTAATCAGAATGCTTTGAATCGTGTGAACTCCGCTGGCAATAAGCGCGATATCGATCGTCGCTAGTACCCTGATAAAAATCCTTATCGTCCACCGTATGGGCTCATGCAGCACATATCGCTTACCATGCGACAGCAATCTGATAAAATACATCACTTATCAAGTAGATTCAAAAAGACAACGAAGAAAACCAGGGACGTACAGATATTTTTAGTAGTAATGCATCGCTTTTGTAATTTAGATAATATGTAATCGTTTGGAGGCTTGTGATCCCCCACATAGCCGCAGAAAAGAGGAGGGAGACCTCGAAGCTATTGATGATTGCCACGGCCCCAGACTCCATTTTTTCGTAAGTATATAGGTATAATGAATGGGTATGAAGCACCAGGGAATGAGAAGTGGATGGGGTTTGTGGATTATGGGGAAGTGGCAGAGGGTAAGGGACCCAAAGTATTCTCGAAGGAAAAAATCTTGTTATCACTCCTCGATACTTAAAGGAAAACAGAAGTTCAACCAGGATCAGAAACACATAATCATTGTGCGGTGGATAGATGGAAAAGAAACGCACGGCCCCTAAAAAAGATAACAACAGTATGGTCTTCCCCCGTTTTTCCTCCCTTTGGTTCATTTTCGGGACGAATAAGTTTAATAAGTTCATTTGATGTATTGATTATATGGGCTAGATGCCAAAATGAGTGTGGGGGCTGATCAAACCGCACCGGTGGATCCCTTGAATCACCTCGGATATAGTAAGGGAAAAACATTATAGGAAGACGAGGAATTGGTGCAATACGTTCCGCTTGGAAGATCAGGATGGAGGACAGCGAGAATAGAAACAGTCCGATCAGAACGATGAGAACATCAGTGGATTCTTTGATTGGACTATGAAAGGTAGAGGAGCGGAAATGAAATGCGTCCCAGATTTTGGGATTGTGTGGACAGTGATGGTGAATGGATCCCTATCGCAGTGGACTAGATACGATGTAGCCGATACCATGATAAGGATTTACATCACTATGTAGTAGAAGCGGAAGAACGATAATCACCAAAGGCAACGTGTCCGAAAAAGCAAAACCCTCGTACATCACTCACCAATCAAAGCAATTTTAGTATCTCACCAATGTAACGTGCCATACGTCCCTTATATTCCACAATATGAAACTATGTCAAGGAACAACTGAGTGACCAATGAGGTGGGTGTATGGATGCCATATTCGATGGTGGGTGCCGATGGCACGTGGCATTCCCAGCACCAAAAGCAGAAACTGATAAAACTTGAACGGCCCCCGTCAGAATTCGCCATCTCGAGCAAACGGCTTCCCAGCGGCCAGGCTACGGTCCAACCAGGTGTATTTGAGCATGACAAACTAAGTTTGACTAAAAATCAATGTGGCTAGAGTTGTTTTATAAACGCAATATATTGGCGAGAACTTGTGATGAGTGACGGTCCTTCGCAGCCAGAAGCCTGAATGAAAGTCACATAGAACTATCGATATATGCGCGCCAATCGAACGAGGAGGCTTTGAAAGATATTGAACGTGGCCTGCTTCTGCACATGCAATCTGTGGGATAGGATGAAGTTGGTTGATAAGTCAGGCAAGGTGTTGTTCCTGTTGCGGTAACTTGTTCTCCAACTCGATGAAGTCTTGGAGAAATTATGGAACATCATTGTGCTGTCAGAATAAAGTCATTTGCAGGGTTTGATTCGACATTTTCGGGATTTTCGTCGATTTTTGGAGAGATTGTGGTAGAGAACATAACCGACAACGGCGTCTCCAAAGTGTTGTTGTCGATGAATATGAAAGAAACCTGCAGGGGTCGAACGGTGCGCGTCAGCATAATTAGCAGATTGGATCACGAGACCCCATGCCCACTCACCAGATCCCAGGCGAGCTTATACACACTATGCCGGCATCTCCACAAGTCTACCGACGTCGCTTACGCCCTATAAAGCCTCCACCGCGGCGCTACCAGCCCAAACAACGATAAGAAATACTTATATTTTATCCCACATCCTCTTCTCTTTCTCCCAATTTCAACCATGGTCTCAATCGCACCAACCAATTGGCCCAGATCCGAACTCACCAAAGAAGACAGGGAGCCCCGCAAGTTCGTTACCGAGCATGGCGTTGATCTGAGGAAACTGCCCAACATCGTGGACATGTCCTCAGAGTCCATAACGCGCAATGTGGTTGCGATCAACTCTAGCGGTTGTAAGTTGAAAGTGTTATTGACAGTGCATATGGAAACCTGATTATTTATAATTATCGATATTAGGTTCTGATGACAGGATGAAATTCCTCTTCAAGAGCCTTGTACGTATCTCCAAAGTACTTCTTTGCTTATATAACTGATCAGGGATATTTGACTCCTAGATAACCCACCTCCACGCATTCGTACGCGAAACCTCACTCACAACTGAAGAATGGATGTAAGTCCAAATCGCCTACGAGTAGACCACCCTTTCCACGAAATTCAATCTCACATCCTTGCTCCAGGACCGCTATACAATTTCTGACTGAAACGGGCAAGAAGTGCACCGATATCCGACAAGGTACGATTGTCGCTTTGTCACATGTTTCGTCCAGAGTACGACCTTTTGTCCCCAGAGTTTATCCTCTTATCCGATACCCTCGGTGTCTCTACACTAGTCGACACCATTAACAACGCGAAGCCACCCGGCGCAACCGAAGCCACGGTTCTCGGTCCCTTCTACACTGAAGACGCACACGAAGGTCAGTGATCCCATCCCATCATCCAGCACTTTCCTTAAACCCTTTGTGCAGTAAAAAATGGAGACTCCATCGCGTCAGAAGGGAAAGGCGAGTACATGTTCGTTGAAGGCACAGTCGTCGACATGCTCGGGAACCCCATACCTGGTGCCATCATCGATACCTGGGAAACAGATGGCTTTGGTCAGTACGATACACAGGTACGCTTCCCTTATAATCTTACCCTATTCTACGCGCCTGCGCAGTAAATTGACACGATATATTTATAGTATGACGTCAGGGACGAACCGGAATGCAGAGGCAGACTACGCTCAGCGGAGGATGGGAGCTACGCGTTCAGAGCTGTCTTGTACGCTACCCTCCAATTCAGTGCTCCTATATCTCTGATACCAACACTTACATTTGCAGACCTGTCTCCTACCCAATCCCCGATGACGGTCCAGTAGGTAGGATGATCAAGAAGTTGGGCAGACACCCGTATCGCCCCGCACATCTACACATCCGTATCGAGGTACGCCCTTTCCTTTCCCTTCTTTCCTATTGGGTTTACCGAGATTGTTTGGTTCACCTCGCGTTATTGGGATACTAGGCTCCCGGCTTCGACACCCTCGTCACCGCGCTCTACTTCAAAGGCGATCCATATCTAACCAGCGACGCCGTTTTCGGCGTCCGTTCGTCCCTTATCCTTGTACGCCTTATCTATATCCTCATATCTCATATCAACATACCCTTACCCCCCCCCCCTCTTAACTCCACTCTCTTATGTAGGACCCTGAACTCGTCACCGACACATCTGTGACACTCTCTCGTGGCTTCAAGGAAGCTAAACCCCATACATATGTCCACCAAGACTTTATCCTCGCCAAGCCAGAGGAGAGTGAGGACGCCAGGAGAGTACTAAGGGCAGTGACAAAGGGAAGTGTAGGTGTAAATGGAGGCCACTTTTAAGATGCGGGAATTATAGAATAATCAGCAACGATATCAAGTTTATAGTTGATGGCGCCTCTCTTTCTTCTTTTTTTTTATTTACTTATATGTAAACTGTACTTGTATACTTGTGTGATCTACTACTGGACATCCATTCATGTTTATTGCCACATAAAGATGAGACCGATAGCGGTTGGTTAATGAAAAGCGACCATTCGGATCAAACAGAAGTAGCCAAAGAATAATATGTGTAATGATCGAGATTGCGAGAATGATTGCTTTGAACAATAGAATATGCCTTGAACGAAACATATACAATAACTCAGTACAACGTAGACACGAAGCTCTTCTAAGAGTCCAAGACCCCCCCGCGCGACTATTCAGTGTAGGCCAACGACAAGACAGTCAAAACAAGGGTATATAGATATATACTGTTCAACGAAATGGCATCGATCCAATTAAAGTGGGTACTTCAGGCCAAGTTTAAGATCTAGCATAAATGTCGGCTCCCTGAATGTATCTGCTGTGACGTTCACACCAGGTCCATCCCAGAGTGTCAGCAGAGGCCTATCCTGGATATTGTACTTGGGCCATTGGAATGTGCTTGGTCTGTTAGGGTTGTACGTGTTCACAAAGTAGATCAAATAGTCTTGCATTTCGCCATTGTCGTAGAAGTAAGGAAGGTCAGACCCTTGGTACTATGTAAAGCAAGGAAATGAGTGTCGAAGATAATTTCTGTTGGCTACAGACATGGACTTACCGCTCCGAGGAAGGGAAGGTTTTTGTTACGCTTGCTCACTGCAATAATCATCAGACAAATAGTCCACATATTGATTTGGTGTGTACTCACAGAAAGACCAGCAGTCTTGTGTAGGCGTGGCCTCGGTCAGGAGGAATCGTCGGGGCGTTTGCCAAATAAGATCACCCTTCGCAGCGGATTCACGCTTGAATTCAGGAGTCAATGCGTTCCGTGTGCCAGTGTCGAAGGGCGATCCAGCAGTTGGGTCATCAGCGTGCGCACCGAGCAGCTCCTTAAGCTCTTCCGGAGTGATATCAGGGAAGAAGTTAGTGCTGGCATAGTGGCCAAGTTCGTCATTGGTACTATAATTTACAGAAACAGCAGCAATCAGTATGGAAGGTGAAGAACGCTGATGGGAAGAAATTACGTGATGTTCAAGTTAGCAAAAGTGAATAATGTTGCCTCGTCATCGACGTCACCTGAAATAGAATTTAGTATGTTCCCTGGGTGAAAACTATTGATCGCAGATACTTGCCAATCACAAACGGTACTTTGGAGAGACTGCCGGCAAGGAGCAAACGTTGGGGTGTGTCCTTGAGGAAAACACCATCAGCACGAGGGATCCAGGCTTCTACGACAGACTGATAACAATCAGTTTCCTGGACCGCGTGTTACAACTAGAGTCTTACCTCCCAGTCAAAGATATCAGGAGAAGCATCAATAGCCGCCTTGAGTTTTTTGTATGGCAACTGTCTCAGACACTCAATCTTATCCTTGGCGCTGCAACAGCCAGTGTCGCGCATCAACCCATCCCAATAACGCTGACCATGCTTGCCGTCGATCCAACCGAAAGGAATGACACCACCGGACAGCATGAAGGCACCATGGAAGAGGCCCTCATTATCGCCACCGTTTGTGAGCATTTGCATTGCTACAGACATAGCACCACCAGATTGACCCCATCTGCAATAATGATTATTGATGTGAGCACACCGTTCAATGATGTAAGATCTTACATTGTCACTCTGTTCGGGTCACCACCAAAAGTAGAGATGTATTTCTTCACCCAGCGAAGAGCGAGGCGTTCTAATCTGTATTTAGCGAAGCCGAAACCTCATTTGCGAAACATGTACATACGATCATGCAAACCGAGGTTACCAAGGCCGGCGTTCTTCATAACGTCACCACCCAAGAAGCCAAGTCCTACCCTGTGTAAGAACGCATCATTGGACCGGGTTGATCAAACATCACATACCATTTAGACTAACAACATATTTTAGCACGATCGTGAGCAAAGTTAGGATCGAAAATAGGACATACCGGTAATTCATGCTGACATAGATAACCGGCTCACCCAATTGCATGGAGCGCTTCACAATTAGTGTACCATCATAACTGGTCTGACATCAGTATTTGCTATACAATGCACACAACAGCAACACTCACTTGGAAGAACCACTCATTTCAAAGCCACCTTAATGTATAATGTTAGTTGACGCTCCCCGCGTCCAAATAAGGCAATTACCTCCATGGAACCACTGTATGCGAACACCTATCAGTTTAAATCACTCAAATGGGTTAAAAGGATACCCACCACTACGACAGGAAGTGTCTTTCCAATGGTCATGTACTTAGGCTGGATGACATTCAGTGTCAAACCTTCGGAGACATTGAGCGCGAAGACAGACGTAATACTGCCTACACTTACAGTCTTCCCCGTCAGGAGTATTATAGTCCCAAAGAGTGTAGTTCAAATAATCAATGACGGGTGGGGGTGCACCGGGGAGCTCTGGTAGGACTCTAGCTTGTTGAGAGCAAGAGCGACCCCACTTGGTTGCATCGAAGGTCCCTGTGTAGGCCGGGTACGCTTTGGGAAGACGGTACCGAAGATCTCCAACTCTACACTGACATGAGATACCTGTGAGACTGTGGCAGAAGGAGAAGAATACTGACGGGGGTTGTGCATATGGAATCCCCAAGAACTTATTCACAACATCCATAGCCTTGCCGTTAAAAGTCGCATCGTCAAGTTTGACGGTAACAGGAGGACGAGCTGCCAATGCGAGGTAAGCTTGAACCAGTGCGAGGAGGACCGGAAACTTCATTTTGAAGACTTGCACTGAACATTACAGCTCATACTTCACGTTTTATACCAGTGAAGCACTGTAAATTCTACGTAGCATGTTCATTTTTGCTGATTTAGCGACGCCTCATTTGTCGTAGTGTCTTCTACGGACCGGCGAGATACCCAGGTAACGAAGTTGGTCGCTTACCTGATTTAGATTTTCCGAGGGTGTTAAAGACCATATACTCGGTGTAGTTGTTATGCAACTAGCAATCAAAAACTTTAAAGTATGTTACTGGAGGGAAGTTGCATTATTACTTACAAGCGAGTGAAGAAGGTAGCACCTGCTCAAGAGAAAGGAGACATAGATAGGATTTTGCGTGGAACATGTACGCCCAAAGATGTCTTCGTGTTCCAAATTCAAGGATTGACGTATTCCTGATGGCATCAAATTGGTACTTCTGCTCACATCATGATCACCCACTAGCATATAATCACCAGCCCAAAGGGTCTCTCATAAGAGGATGTACTCCTCAGTGTACGTTAATGAGTATCTATTGATCTCCGTCGGAGCGCGGGATTAGCATCGGGGAACGGATACGTAGAACTCGGTGTAGGTACGCGTGTCATAGAAATCAAAATCCAGATCCTTTGGACCTGAGCATGATGTTCAGAGGAGCCTCCTTTGGACCGGGTAGGTTTTATTATCGGGTGTCGATTGTTTATTGGTTGTGTGTTATATTCTCTGCGGCTACCTTCACGGTACGCCCTCTGCTAGTCATTTTTGGCTTTGAATTAGAGTTCTAGGCGAAGAACATGAAGCCAACATGCGATGTGAAGGGTATCCTCAGAAGCACGCTGGTGCAGGATTACAATAACTTCTGCGTGTCCAAGACGCGCATATGAGCAGTTATATGCGTGGGACCATTCACGCCAAGTGTTTGACTGAAGGACACTGAGAATGGATGAGCCACAAACAGAGACCCAGATCTGCAGAGAGGATAGAGAATTGGATGGGTAGTCGCGCGTAGAGTCTCTCGTGGTGAAACTGCCAACGCTTTAAATAATACTACATCGCCCTATAGTCCAGCATGACCAAGCCGCTTGATACGCTTTTGAAAACGCTATGAGCAATATTGACGCGTTGGAACATAGATTACAGCCAGAACTTAGTAAGTTACTGAGTACACTGGTGGTGAAGAGGAGGATGGATTGCATTCCCACGGTCGAAAAATATGCCTACTTCTGTACCATCTCTACCACCAGCCAATAAGAGGCGGAAAACACAAAACGACACAAACATTGCGAAATCTGTGAAAAGCCTCGAGGAAGAGCTAACTAACGCCATATCGAACAATGGGTCTCTCAATTCACTGTCAGACCTCCTGGAACTGGCAATAAATGCGCGAGAATCTCAAAACACCTCGAAAGGAATCTACGCGTTATATAGGGTGTTCGTGTTATTGATAATCAACAATAAGTTGATCATCACCGGGGATGAAGCTGCAAAGGTTGTTAAAGCTTGGCTATTAGAGCAGATCGATACATATGTCGAGTTCCTTGGCGGTCTGCTGCAGGATGAAGAAAAGGCATTACGAGTATGTTTCCAGAAACTCTATATATACTATCACTTATCTACATTCTGCAGATATCTGCTTTACAGATACTGTTTTCACTACAAAAACACCTCTCTTCCGCTTACTCCAATGTACTCACCTCATCCACACCGCAACCTCAATTCCACATGACTCATTTCCGCAGAATTGTCTCATATCTCCTTCTATGCCCGCCGTCCTCTCGAAAAAAGCAGAAGAAACGCGATGGAATTATTGACCCTGATGTTCTGAACCATTTTGTGGAAACGTGGTTCAGTGTACACGACGACATTCGGTGGTTCTTCCTTCGCGATGCCGCGTGCGTTATATACATCATTAAATGACTATAATGCAGTCTCTCAGATTTTCTAATGTCCAGAACATTACTGAATGCAACGCCAGCTCAGTCACATGGAAATCTACCGTCGAATCTCCTCTCCGTGTTAGAACTGTTGACAACCTTCCCAACCGAACCCTCAGAACTAAATGCATGGTGGGTGCCTGAACTAGGTACCAAACCTCCGAGGCCCAAGCACGCGAGAAAGAAAATTGGCAATGTCGATCCATTAGAAGACGAGGAGGAAGGGGAAATGGAGGAAAAAGAAGGCATCCCTGATGATGACTGGCGTAAATTCTTCGATGAAACGCCGTCAGCAGACGATTCGAAGAAGAGTGCGACTCAGCCTCATGCACGACTGCATACTCTCACCATCCATCAATCGCTACATTCCCTTCCCTCTCATCGTGCTGTATTCACTCGAACTTGGTTGTCATTACTACCCAGAATCTCCATTGAGGGAAATAATCAAGAACTCGCTCTGCGTGTCCTCAATGTAATGCATAGAGGAGTAATGCCACATCTAACAAGAGCAGTCTTAGCAATGGACTGGATAGCGTCTTGCGTTGACTATGGTGAGTGACTACACTAACAAAAACCGAAAGATGGCTTAGAATACTTATGGACTAGGCGGTGCTGTTGGCCTTTTAGCCCTCAATGCACTATTCATTCTGATCAGGGATTACAATCTGTGGGTACATATATGATTTGCGGGATCAATTAACATCTGAAGTCAATAACAGAGATTACCCTCTGTTCTACACAAGACTTTATGCATTCCTTGATCGCGACGTCTTGCACTTGAAATTCAGGGCTCGTTTCTTCCGTATGACTGAGGTTTTTCTCAGTTCAACGTCCGTGATATCTACTCTTCTGGGAACTACCTTTGACAAAACCCTTTCAGGCACCTCCCTGCAACAATACTGGCATCTTTCGTGAAAAAATTAGCTCGACTATCCCTTTCAGCACCTCCTGCAGCGATTATCATGATTATACCATTTACTTACAACATCCTAAAGCAGCATCCGGCGCTCATGGTAATGATCCACAGAAATGTTGAAGACGATCCATCGAACGGTTAGTTCTATACGGATTCCGCTTCCCGCATTGCTAATATGAACTTTGGTAGACCCTTTCTTGTCACATGAACCAAATCCTCTGCTTACACAAGCCCTTTCGAGTTCTTTGTGGGAACTCCAAACCCATAGATTTCACTACCATTCTGGAATCTCCACACTTGTCAAGATACTATCAGAAGCATTCACCAAGCCTCATTACAACATGGAAGACTTCCTGGATCACACATATCATACGGTATGGCTATCTCGATTAATCGTTCACTCATGGTGATAACAATCTCTTTCTCTGTCCTTCGCCGGATCAGCTTTTTGAAACCGAAGCGAATCGGAAGATAAAGAGGCAGCCGGCATTGGCAATAGAAATAGACCAGCCAATCAGCAACCTTCTTGGACAAAAGGAGATGGCCGAAGACGAAGCCGGCGAGGATGAAGATGCCGAAAATTATCACAACAATAGGGATATCATTGCTCAGCTGTGGTCCTAATGATTCGGTCATTATGCAGCTGTATCGCCCTAGGTCACTTCTGGAGCTGAGATCCCTTTTAATTCATCGTATCAATAGGCAATCATCCGTATCTCTGCTCATCGCCACATCAAATTAGATGCGCCGGAACATGTCGGTCCCTGCAAATTCATTTCTGAAGGTTACCTCTTTGTGGGTGACCAAACTACCTGAAATTGGTGACCTACGGTGGAAACGTGTTTGGTGTTAATGCTTCCGAGTATGTTCTCAGATAACTTTGAATGACATCCCGAGTCGGATTTTATTCAACATATACTTCTCGACAAAGAGTTAATCGCGATATCCATGTATGATCCTGCACACCCGGACAACAGCATTACACCCGAAATCATCACTTCATGGCTCTGTAAAGTTCTGCCGATGAGCATTTCAAGTCCAGACAAAGTAATTCTTTATATACTGTAATTCCGATGGTTTTTGCCTGGAAAGTCGCCCTTGTTACCACGGAAGCAGAGCATTACATTCCAGATGTCCATGGTTCAATTTAACCTGGATTTTCACAGGATCTTCAGGTGTTTTTCTAATGATGACCCACTCAAATGGAAACTACAGTATAACTTGTTACCTAACTTCTTGCCATCTCCACATGCTCACTGCCTCGTGTTTCTGCGATTCTCCGATAGCTCCTTGAAAATTATCTGGTTTGGAGGTGTTTGAGACTGTTTCGCTAATGCCGAACGTGTTTTTACGCGATCAATAAAATGCTACACCGAGTTCGACAGTGCGGCGCGCTTCAATTTAAATTTTCAAGTTGGTGGGTACATCATGGGAAAAAACTTTGTAATAAGACACAAGGCGAGGGCCTGACATTACTTAGCATGAAGGTATATGCTGCTGTTGGCGATAGTGAGGCACGGATGTAAGCATCGGTGACGTGAGAATCTTTGTGGCCATGTTCCTATATCCATCAGAAAACCTCGTCATTATATTCATATTTCCACAATAGCCAAGCCAGTCTGCTTTTTTCGACAATGTTGTGACTCTTTTGCAATAGCTCGGCATCGCATCGATGCGATATGCTAACATAAGAGTACATTTCATGGGAAACTTCTTCTGAGGCGCATCCGACAAAGGCACGGCAATGTGCCTCGAGGTTGCCACAGGCAGGAGATAGTCAAACCCCCAAAAAAATCTGGCGCTCGCTATATAACGCAAGATGAGTTACGGGACTCTTACACAACGCGTTTAGAATGAGGTCAAAGCCAGTCCTCTCACTCGCTCTTTCTGCTTGTTTTGCTGCTGCTGCTGCATTTCCCGGCCCGCCGATTAGTGTCAGACTAGATGGTGCGATATTCACAGGGACTTCTAATGGCCCCGTGAACAAATTTTTAGGCATCCCATACGCACAAGCACCGTGAGTTGAACTGTCTTCTAGTCTCATCTGATAGAATCTGTCTAATGCGGGCATGCTTCAGCGTGGGTGACCTCCGTTTCCGCCCACCCATGGCTATTCCGGCATACACTGGAATTCATGACGCTTCTCGTTTTGGCCCTGCTTGCCCACAGCAAGAAAGAGAAGTGCCTGATATCCCTAAAGCAGCACAAGAAGTCAAAGATTATTTGAATTTCACACTATGGCAACATACGCAGCCGAGTAGTGAAGATTGTATGGTGACCTATCTCATTCTCATGTGTGCATCATCTCAAATGGTTTGTTAGGTTTAACGATTAATGTGATTACACCAAAGTCCATTGTACCTGGTCTTCGAAAGTTGCCAGTGGTCGTGGTGAGTACATATTCGCTTGTTAGCCCGCTGTTTTATGCCAAATCGAGTTAATTTATCTAGTGGTTCCATGGAGGTGAGGTTTCTGACGTATGGTTATTCAACACTACCTGACCTTTCGATAGGTGGATTCGAAATGAGCAGCGCATCCACGTGCGTACAGTCCCATCGTGCTACAGTATACTCATAGTCAACTAGGTATGATGGCACTCCTATTGTGAGACGCTCGATTGATCTCAACGAACCTGTTGTCTATGTGAGCATGAATTATCGGTGAGTTCCAATATTCAGGTACTATACATGACATGCTGAAACACATAACAGCCTCAGTGGTACGTATATCAACGTTAATTATTGGACACGACTCATCCATTCTAGCCCTTGGTTTCTTGGGCGGTGATGTCGTTCGTGCTGCTGGTCTCGGAAACTTGGGTCTGCACGACCGTACGTCATATTCCTCAACACTACCAGGGTGATTTCTGACACTTTACTTAGAACGACTTGCCCTCCGCTGGGTCCAGAAATACATTTCTTCCTTTGGAGGCGACCCAGACAGGGTAACTATGTACGTTTTACACACCAGATCCTTTCAAATCTAGCTCACTAATTTCTGGGTATCGACAGATGGGGTCAATCAGCTGGCGCGATGTCTGTCGCAATGCAAATGATTACCAACGATGGAGACACCGAAGGGCTCTTCCACGCTGCATTCATGCAATCCGGTTCCCCGATCCCGTTTGGTTGGATTGATGGTAAACACGGGCAGCGCTATTGGGACGCAATGATGGTGGATACTGGGTGTGGTGGCCAAGAGGACGAGATTGAGTGTTTGAGGCAGATGCCATTTGACGAGCTTATGACGGCAATTAATAAGTCGCCAGATATCTTTGATTGGGAGGTGAGTAGAGCATTCCTTTTCCGTATTTTGAAGAGATTTTGAATTATTGATGTGTGTTTTTTACAGTCGATTATAGAGGCTTGGATTCCTCGTGCGGACGGTGTATTTTTGAAGGATACGCCGCAGAGACTTGTTGGCGCTGGTAGCGTTGCTGATGTCCCATTCATCATTGGTACGCCACACAACTTTCCAACCGGTCACCATCTGAACACCGTCTTCGCTTTAGGTAACGTCGATGACGAAGGTACTCTATTCACCTTTGCTAATCTCAACATCACGTCAGTCATAACCTCCTTTCTTTTTATCATTCCCCCATCTAACTCAACCTGTATCTCTTGCACAATAGGACGCAAGAGCTCCTGGGACAATACGCGCATAGCAACTTCTTCCCCGATATCACTGACGAGGAACTACAAACGCTTCTGGGCACGCACGCGGAAGATCCAGCGGCAGGGTCCCCATTCGGGACGGGATTGGAGAATGCCCTGACGCCAGAGTTCAAACGCGAGTCGGCGGCTAAGGGGGATATGGTGTTCCAAGCCCCGCGGCGGTACTTCTTGAACCAGGTCGCGGATAAGCGGACGTGTTGGATGTACTGTGAGTGAAGGCACCGGTTCTTTCGTTTCCTGGAGATGATTGACAAGGGTATTTACGGGTGGTTTAGTGAATAAGCGGAACAAGCTGATTCCGTACCTCGGTTCTGTGCGTGCTCTTTCCTCTATCAATAAATCCTTCCCTGAATCTGAATGAATCTGATTGTAAATTTTCCACAGTATCAAGGCTCTGACCTACCCCAGTTCTACACAAGTGGAGAGATGCAAGACTATTTAATCTTCTTTACCAACACGCACGACCCAAACCGGGAGCGCGCGCCATCTGCTTGGCCGCAGTACGACCTGGCATCACGGTCAGTGCTGACACTATATGACTTCGTGCCCACCGATGGCAATGGGAAGAAGATAAACATCACATCTGATACGTTTAGAGCGGATACGTTTGAGTATATCACCATGTTGGCGATGAAGTACCCATTGTGAGGTACAGCACTGTTAGTAGTATCCATTGATGTGGGGCATTTTGTATTTTTATTCTTTGTTTCCTAAATGTGTAGGAAACTGAAGGAATAGTGGTCTATGTAATATACACTGAACTCGGCCATTAGAATAGGAGCACTGGCAACAAACTCCTCTTTTTTTTTTTGCATTTGGGATGGGGGCTGTGGGTCATTCTGGGCTCGCTTACTCAGGCTTTAGTTCTGAAACCTCCGAGTCGCTTCAAGTTTTCTCAAGCACGAAATCTGCAGGGATGGTATGTTGTGTTGACTTTTCTTTCTGTTATGCCATAGTTCTTGGCTCCTGCTTGCTTCATTCGCCTTTTCGCCAGGCGGGCTATCATTCTCCCGGCATACCAACCAATTAGAAGTGCGCTCGGGTGCAAGTTCTTAATGTTCAGACGTCTAGACCCGCTCAATACCACGGGACTCCATGAATTTCTTTCTTTGGTTTTGTGTCCCTGGTCTCTATATTCCCATCTACATACCATTATATTAATTAATTTAACTCAGCTTGAGCCGTTTCTCCGTCTCAGGCGAGTCCACAAAACATTCAACGTTTACAGTAATAACATTTAATATTCAAGTTCAGGTGCTTCGGGTCTTCCGGCCAAGTGCATATTTGTACTTATTTAAGGACTCACTGGCATGGCCATATGGTAAATAGTTTTCTTACCGGACTCGGACCAGGCTCACCTCTGTTCTACTTTCGACTGGTGCACCCTCTACGCCATCAAACCAGCTGGCCAGTCGTCATCTGTGCATTCACTGTGCTCGTTCTTTCGTAGCCATTACGGCGATGACGAACCCGAAATCCGCTAGCGTGACCGTACCACTTTCTGTCTCCCATCTACCTCCGCTGCTAGTGTCGAAATGGACACAATTCACCAAATATCAGGAAAGAGTGTGCAGAACACAGGAGCAGAAAAATACAAGTGCATGTACTCCGCTGACCACCCAAAAAACACTGTATCAGCTTCTAGACCAACACCGCCTCAAGGCTTCATCGGTTGTCGTAATATTTTTTAAATATTTTAACTACATCCGGGGCTAGTTTTTGATCCACACCTCTCTGAAGTGGCAAGTGTGCGAAGCGTCAATTGCTAAATCACCTTTATATCCGCTTTCATGAAGGTTTAGTATGCTCCCGACCCTGTTATCCATTATCACTTGATTTCATTTTTCGCACAAGTGTCATCCACATAGAACTATCCCCCAATGAAAAACGTAAACCACTCTGGCGGTCTTTTGTCTAGACACTGATTTTTCGCCAGAAATTAAATCATAACAAGGTAGAGTTTCAGCTAATGTTTTATAGGTTTAGCTTGTTATGTTATGTCTTTGGTGGAAGACATGATGGCTGGTCCACATTTGCGATTGTCATTTTCCTCTAGGGGTGTGTGAGACGGGCATAAAAGCTGGAGATTATTCCAACTAACCCCCAGCGCACCAGTTATCACTTGGAGCACTTGACCCACAAAACACTATGCTCTCCTCTCTTTTGAACTCGGTCCTCTTTGCCATCGTGCTTTCTTCGGCGACAACATATGCTGCACCGAGTCTCTCGATGCAGGTTACAGGCAAGTCTGAACGCGCCCTTTTCCGACTTGTGCACTGACCGACGTTCCTAAGGTCCTGATGCCGTCGAGAAGGCCACCGATATGAAATTTGTTACGACTATCACTAATACCGGTGATGAAGCTGTTGACTTACTGAACGAGCCAGGAAGTGTTTTATTTGATCTTCCAACTAACCAGTTCCGTGTCACTGGCGAATCCGGAGCTGACCCGGAGTTCTCGGGTGTGGTAGTGAAGTATGCCTACCAAAACGCCATTGACTCTGGTGATGTCACCACCATCGCACCTGGACAATCAATCACCCTTGAACGTGATTGTATGTGCCTTTGCTTTTTTCTTGGATGGTATGATGCTTAACACTAGTTAGTGTCCGAGACCTACAATTTTGTCTCTTCTGGAGCAGGCCGTTATACCTTCACACCGAATTCAGTCTTCCGTGCTGTTGATAGATCTACGAAGGAAGTTCGTACCATAGAGGCCTCGGTCAATAAGGAGCATGTTACGCATATTTCCGGAAAACTGATTGTCCCGTCCAACAAAACGTTGCGCAAGCGTGCAGCTTTCCGCTCATGTTCAGCAGACCAACAGGGGGTCATCAATAATGCCGTCAATGCTGCGCTTCAGTATTCTTACAATACAGCCCTGTACGTATATCTGTGTCTGTTGGAAACAATCAGAATCTAATAAACCACTCTTTGAAAGGTATCTGCAAAATACGGGGGACACCACACGGTACAGGACTTGGTTTGGAACATATACAGACGACCGGCACAACATTGTTTTCAACCACTTTCTTAATATCTACTACAGCGACTTCAGCACGTACACCTATGACTGCGGCTGCGATAAGGCCAATGTCTATGCCTATGTTTATCCTGACAGGTGATGATCACCTTTTGGCCTGTTCAAAAAAGATTCTGATTCTGGACAACAATCAGGTTCCGCGAAATGTGGCTCTGCCCAGTGTTCTGGAGGGCTCCCCTCACAGGAACCGACTCTCAAGTAATTCTAGCAGCAGTAGTGTTATTAGTTTCGTGGCTAACGTGTTCCATTCATAGGGTGGAACCCTTATCCATGAATCGTCTCACTACACTTCAAATGGTGGTACTAAGGACTATGCATATGGCCAAACAAATGCTAGGAACCTGGCAATCAATAATCCTGACCAGGCAGTATTCAATGCCGATTCACACGAGTATCTTGCTGAGAATAACCCACCTCTCTAAGACCAAAGTATTTTTTTTTAGCTTGAATGACAAACAGTAGTAGTATTGGGAGTAGTAGTAGTATCGATCACGATTTTTGGTGTTATTCTGAAATGTGTGTTTGTATTAGTACTGTAATTGGAGTTTCATCTGGGTGTAATTGTTATACATTGGTGAATATATGAATGAATACTCTGACAACCCACAAAATGAACTGTTCTTACTGGGCCTACTACCTGTTGACTACCTGCTGGGTATTCACCGTTACAACCAGCTTACAATCAGGGAGCTTGAGGGTGTGGAAACGCCGGTTGCCGTATATGATAACGTGCCCGAGGCGCATCAAACTCTCGGGAAATTTAGTGACGTCAGTGCATGGCGCAAAGCCAAACAGAGACAGGTACACTACAAACAAATAGAAGACTTGATGGCGACACAACGACTCGGAATCCTCATAAATTTCGGACTCATAATAACTTGGCCTGAGCTGTTTTTCTGTCTCAGGCTAGTCCAGGTGTAAGACGCCCCAAAGCCTGGGGCGAAAACACTGAAAGGGAAAAAAAAATGGACAAAACTCGGGTCTAAGATCGAAGCAGCGAGATTATACAAGTCAATGCACGGAATCAACGTCTATCTGTGAAATCTAATTGAAAAGAGGCAAGCAAGAAAACAAGAAATGGAAAGAAAGAGAAAAGACAAAAAGGCGATTGTGCGTCAATAAGTGCGTATGCTTGTCCATGTTAGTACCATCCAATTGCCTACACCAGGGCCACTTGGCAATGTCCATTTGTAGCTGTATCCCGCCATGCTCGTGGCTCATTACTGTTCTCCTTTCAACTGCTATACACCTTCCATGCCACCAGAGCAGCCGCCAATAATGCATATACATTTTCTCTTAGTGAAAATGGTACTACAGTACTATGGTGGTGACAAGCCCGAAATCCATGAGCGTGACCGAGCTACCTTCCTATTTACCACCGCTGCTAGTGTCGAAATGGGCACAATTGACAACTATCAGGAAAGAGCATGTAGAACATATAAGAGTAAAAAGAGGCAAGTGCGTGTACTTTGCTAACAATTTATCAGCTTCTAGACCAACGCCCGCCTCGAGGCATTTTCGGTTGACGTGATATTTCAACTACATCCGGGGCTAGTTTTTGATTCATGCGTCTCTGGACCGGCAAGTGTGCGAAGTACCGATGCATTGTTTTATCATCTTTACATCTTCATGCTCACTGTCATGAAGATTTAGTATGCTCCACCCTGTTATCCCTTATTGCTTGATTTCCTTTTCCGTGCAAGCAGGATTGACGGTCGAACGATCGCCGAAGGACCAACTTAAACCACCCTGGCTGTCTTTTGTCTAGACACTAATTTCTCGCTAAAAGTGAAGCTAGTAGTACTAGTGAAATTTCGGCTAATGTTTTATGACCTTAGCTCGTTATGTCATATCTTTTGGTAGGAAACGTGATCGCTAAACCACATTCGCCATGTTCATTGTCCTCGAGGGGTGTGCCACAGACGGGCATAAAAGCTGGGAAATATCCCAACTCAACCTTCAGCGCACCAGTTGTTTACTTTACTTGGAGCTCTTGACCCACGACAGTTATGTTCTCTTCTCTTTTGAACTCGGTCCTCTTTGCCATCGTGCTTTCTTCGGCGACAACATATGCTGCGCCGAGTCTGTCGATGCAGGTTTCAGGTGAGTCTGAACGCGTGTTCCTTCTCCGACTTGAGTACTGACCAGCGTTCCAAAGGTCCTGATGCTGCTCAGAAGGCCACTGATATGAAATTTGTTACGACTATCACTAATACCGGTGATGAAGCTGTTGACCTCTTGAACGAGCCAGGAAGTGTTTTATTTGATCTTCCAACTAACCAGTTCCGTGTCACTGGCGACTCTGGAGCTGATCCCGAGTTTGCGGGTGTGGTAGTGAAGTATGCCTACCAAAACGCCATTGACTCTGGTGATGTTACCACCATTGCCCCTGGACAGACAATTACTGTCGAACGTGATTGTATGTTTTTTTCCTTTTTACTTGGAGGTATGATACTTAATATCGCCTAGTGTCCGAGGCCTACGATTTCGCCAAATCTGGAGCAGGCCGCTATACTTTCTCGCCAAACACAGTTTTCCATGCTGTTGACCGAACTACGAAGGAAGTTAGCATCATAGAGGCTGCAGTCGACAAGGAGCATGTTACGCAGATTTCTGGAAAACTGATTGTCGCACCCAACAAAACGTTGCGCAGGCGTGCAGCGTTCCGTTCGTGTTCAGCAGAACAACAGGGTGCTATCAATCAAGCTATACCTGCAGCTCTTCGGTATTCCTACGATACAGCTTCGTACGTTTATTTGGAGTCTATTGGAAACGATCATAACCTAACGATCCACTTTTCTAAAGGTATCTGCAGAGTACAGGGGACACCCCACGATACCGAACTTGGTTCGGGGCATTTACACAAGCCCGACACAACACCGTCCTCGACCATTTTACTAAAATCTACAACAGCAACTTTAATACGTACACCTATGACTGCTCTTGTGCTAGGGACAATGTCTATGCCTACGTGTATCCTGACAGGTATGGTCAACTTTTTTACGGCCTTTTTTTTTTTTTTTTTTTGTTTCTCCTTGGAAAATAATCTTATCGAACAATAATTAGGTTCCGTGAAATGTGGCTCTGCCCAGTGTTCTGGAGGGCTCCCGTCACAGGAACCGATTCCAAGGTAATATTAGCACTATTAGTGTCGTTAATTTTGAGGCTAACTCCCTTTCCTTTAGGGTGGAACCCTTGTTCATGAATCATCTCATTACACCGCGAATGGTGGTACTAAGGACTACGCATACGGGCAAGCAAATGCTCAGGCCCTAGCAAGGAATAATCCCGATCAAGCAGTCTTCAACGCCGATAGCCACGAATATCTGGCTGAGAATAACCCACCTCTTGCTTAAGCTAAGGTTCTTGATTTAATGGAAGTAGTACAATCGATCGAGATAGTGGCCTGTTTATTTTGTTTTGTTTTTTGAACACGCATGTAGAGTAGTTCCTGTTTTTTTCTTCTTTTTTTTTTTTTTTTTTGGTGTTTTGCTACACTGACAAATTATGATGATTATTTTCTGACTTTATTAATGAATAAGGGTATATCTACCTTAAGGTCAGGATTTGACTTGCATTTTTATATGATATAATACTGCACTCGGCCTGAGAGAAAAACCTTTTTACCCCTGCTTGTGATAATTCGCTCAAATATTCTGACTAAAATTGGGGCTAGTTTTTGCCAGTGATCCATGGGGCGTGTCAAGACAATAATGGCTAAAAACCATATTTGCTATCCTCATTGTCAGGGATTTTTTAAAAAAAAAAAAAGCTGGGAAAATGTTCCCAAACGAAACCTGCATGCACCGCACATCAGTTTATTGCTTGGGGGCACGTCTGTATGCTCTCTCCTCTTTTCAAAACTTGGTTCTTTTTTTTTTGCTATTGTGTTTTTCCTCGTTGGACAACCATATGCCGGCTCCGCCTGATCAAACAACAATTTTCAATACCGATAGCCAACGAACGACTCGGAAATATATATAGCTGGGAATACACCCAGTCTTCTCCCCCCCCCCTTCCCTTCAAAACTCAAGGCCAAGGTTCTCAATTGAATGGTAGTACTGTAGTACAATCGATTGTGATTGTGATCCGTGTGTTTTTTTTTTTTTTTTTTTTTTTTTTTTTTTAGTTAGTATTTTGCTATACACCAATGAATACACGATGCAACATTTCAAAGGGTCAATCTGACTCGCATCTTTAACAGCCTGAGATCCTCGGAAAGCATATGCTCACCTGTGAAAACTCCCCTCATGTGCCGATGCCCCCCCACTCACTCGATCCCCAAACCCAATCGAGTAGAAAGAGAAATATTCAAGTGTATAGCATACCATATACCGTGTATGTGTATTACTATGCTGCATACAAAACAAAACAAAACAAAACCCAACATCTACTTGGTTAACTTGAAGCTTGAAGATCACACCAAATTGAAAAAACCCAAAGAACCAAACAGAAAAAAAAAAAAAAAAACTGAACACAAGGACTACCATAACACAAAACAAAAACAAAATTATCATTATCATTAAAAAAAAAAAACAAATAAAAAGGAATGGAAAAGAGTGAAAAAAATTACACCCAGATACACCAACAACAACAACAACAACAACATCAGGGGGACAACAGCGAACAAAAGGCCCAACTCGAGTCGACTTGGGGCAAGTTTTTACAACAAGAGAGACACAGACAGGTTCTTCATCCCCATCCTTCATCTTCGCCTTGCCTTATCCGCGAACTCGAATTCCGTCAAACTCCTTCTCCTTCTCCCTCTTCTCCATCCTCATCCACTCCTCCCACAGCCTTCCTCTTCCGCAACACACTCCGACTAAACACAACCTCCCACTCTTCCTCCCACTCTTCCTTTTCCCCCTCCCCCTCCCTTTCGTCACCCCCCTCCTTCTTTCCTTGTACATCATCCCCAGTGCCAGCACCCCCACTCATCCCCCAATCAACCAACCGCCTCCTCCCCAAACTCCGCTCAAACCCCGCTCCCCCCCCCTTCCTCCCAGTCCCAGTCCCAGTCGCACTACTTCCAGTACCTTTCCCTTTCTCCTTCTCCTCCTGATCCCAACAAACCATAGAACCAAGCGACGCACTATTCGAACACCACACAACCACCTCCCGTAAAATCTCCCACCGCTTGTACCAATTCATCGGCCACGCAGACGCACAAGAGTCCTCGCCGCTGGTAGTGGTTGTGGTATTATGCGTTCGGGACATACGCTCAACCCGCGGAGACCCAGTCCGATCATACAACGCAGGAATGCAACGTGATATCGGTGTAGTTTGGAGTGTTTGGAAAAGACGAAACGTAGGTGGGGAAGGTGTCCGCGAAGGAGAGTTGTCAAACTCTGTCTCTTTGTTGCTGTTGTTGTTGTTGTACAGATGGTGAAGGTGGTAGTTATTAGCCATCCGACGAAGTTTCGGTCTCGACCGGAACAAAGAGGATGACGAAGAAGAAGAGGAAGAAGACCCGACTACCCCACGCGTTTCCTGTTCCTCCGCTTCGTATTCGTTACGAGTAACCGGGTACCCATTGTCGACGTCCATACGCATGATTTCCACATCGTCATCATCATCACATTCGTCTGCTCTTGCTTCCTCAGGCCCAACATCAACGTCAACATCAGCTTCATTCTCACTCTCCACCAACGTCGCATCCGAATCATCCCCCTCCTCCTCATCCCCAACCTCTCCCCCTTCTTCTCCCTCACAACACCTAGCAGACATCCCACCGGCAGAAGCTGCTGCTGCTGCTGCTGCTGCTGCTGCGACATGCACATCAAACATCCACCACACCTTCCCCAACGTCCAACTCTCCAAATGGACCAAACACCGGTCCGCATACGCACAATACGGATCACGTAGGGCAGACAAGTCCCCGCGCCGGGGGTGTATCGTGTGTGGGGGGAGAAGAAGAAGAAGAGGGGGGGGAGGCTTCTTCTGATGAGGCTTCCGAAGCTTCTGGTGAAGCGTGGCTGTGTTGGCTGACCTGCATACGACGGGTTTGGTCAGTTCCGTTCTATTGCTGTTGTTGTGATTAATATTATTGGTATTGGTATGAGTGCTGTTGAGGTGACCACCTGTAGTCGTCGTCGAATTAGGGGTATTAGACGAGTGGGGGCGGGGGTGGGAGATGCCGCCAGCAGCAGCAGCAGCAACACCATTAGCAGCTGTACGTGCATGGTAACGCGCCCAATGGTCCTGACGCATGAGCCAGAATGATTTGACGTGCGCGAGGGCATGTCGGGAGTAACCGTGGTTGTTGTCTAGATGGTTATGATAACGGTTATACTTGTGTTGTTGTTGTTGCTGTTGTTGTTGTTTAGAGAGAGGCGGGGACATGGTTGAAGCGAGCGGTGGGAAAGTGATGCAAGAAGTGAAATCCCCTTCGTCCTCTTCGTCGCTGTCTTCGATGATGATGGTGGTGGTGGTGTTGGTGAGGAGGGAAGAAAGGGGAGTGGTGGAGGGATAGGCATTGGTTGTAATAGTGGCGGTATCAAGAAATGACTGGTTTGATTTGAAATTGGAAGAGATGGGATCATCTTCTTGGTCTAGATCTAGATCTGTGTCATCGTCATCCAGGTCCAAGTCCAAGTCCAAGTTGAACTCGAACTGGTTGGTTTCTTCCTCGTCTTGAGAGAGGAAGGTTGAGAGTGGTAGAAAGGGCGGAAGATGTGAGGGTAATGTCGAAGAAGCGAGAGTGATGTCTTGGGTTATTGCCAGTGTGTCCATGTCGATTTGAGATGGGGATGTAGATGGTGGGCAAGTGGGAAGGGGAGGCGGGTGGTTTGTATTTAAGGTGATAGTTGTGGATGTGGATGAATTTGGAGAGGCGGTGGTGGTCTGAGTGGCGATGATGGTAGGGTGGTGGTGGGTGGTGGTGGTGGGTAAATGCTGAGAGGAGGAAAAGTTGAAACCAAGGCGACTTGAAGGGCGCTGTGGGATGTGGTCGTCGTCGTTGTCGTCGTTGTTGTCGTTGTCATTGTTGTCGTACTGGTCGTGGCAGGGGCAGTCATGGGAGAGTAGCATGTGGGTGTTGTGCATTGAGAGAGGGTGTTGGTCTGTAATGTCAGATTCGTATATGGGGTTGGGGAGAATAGCAGCAGGTGGTTGTGGCTGGCGTGGCGACATTGTGATAACCAACTGTACTCGAAAGTCCTGTAATAAAAAGTCAGCAGCAGCAACGACGACGACGACGACGACGACGAGGACGCACCAGCGGAAGCCACCGACAACCTCAATTGTACTTGCCTTTTTTGGAGTAGAAACTTGCATCACGTGAACCATTTCGGGTCATCGGCTGCTTGCCTTTGTTCCATACGCTAATGGCCACAGCCGGTGGTGCCCATCCTTTGTACGTGGCTCAAGGTCGCTCAGGGAAAAGAATCTCATTGACCACCTCGTAGGGCCTCTGTATTTCTGCTCCACATCGCGCTAGAGGCCCCTGTTGCTGTACAGGGCATCTGGTCACCAACAAATCTACCCTTCCTTCAGTTGACAAATACCACACTCGTCTTCATCAAGGTCCGCTTCTCCCAACCCCCCCCCCGCTTGTTAATTTTGGTTCCCTTTGACACTTTCTTATCAAACAGCTCTACTCTGCGCTTGTATTCGCGTCGTGTATCGTCTGTCTCCTCGCCTACCCACTTCCAGGTCTCACGCTCCATTTGACACATCACGTCTAACTAACAAACTGTTATATTCCACACACACACACACACACACAGACTTTCTTCCTGTTAAACGAGCCCTCGCGATCGGGCTCTGTGTATACCACAGCGTCGCCTCAACCATCCTCTTTCAGGCACCACGTTTCATACCCCACTCTTTTGGAGCATTAATGGAACAGTATGTCTGGCCTCTCACCTTTTTACCAAGTTTTTTACCCCCCTCCCTTTTGACGACGTCATCCTAGTTATAAAGTCACACCCGAGATTGTATGGGGCACGTTTCATGGGTTGGTGGGATTGGGAATGGTGACGTGGTGGCAGGGAACCGTCCATCTCGCCGCCATGGCGCGCGCAGCTCAGGCTGGCACTGGTAGGTAAATCATGGGCCCACCATGTACATGTACTCTTTGTTCCCGTTCCTGTATCCGGTCTAGACCAACGCCTCGACCTATAGCCCCTTTACAAGACGTCATACCATCACCCCCTCTCCTCTTTCACCTTGAGTTGTTGTTCAGTACCCGTACTGGAGAGTTGCCCTACAAGTCTATTTACACATATTTACACCAGTACTGCATTCCAGCAACACCCCCTCTTAGCCAGCCCTTCTCCAGTCTCGAATATAGTACCACCCTCCATCCACACCTCTCCTTCACCCCACCCTCCACACTCCCCAACCAGAAACAAAACCAAATCCCAATCTAAATCCATTGAAAACAAACCTGCTCTCACCGCTTCCCCAATCTGCACAAAAAAAAAAAACAAAAAAAAATGCAACCCCAATCACGACCATACCAATCCCACGTCCGATCCAACAACTACCACACACAAAAACGACATTTACTGGGTAACCGTGCAGGTCAGCCCCCACCCGCTTGGCGCCCCCATGGCGTCCCTGCACTCCTCCCCGGTGGTGCTGGTGGTGCTGGTGGTGGTAGTATCAACTATGCAGCAGCTTCGTCTTCTTCGGCTATGGCTATGGCTTCCTCCTCGTCGTCTTTGGTGAATGGAAAAGCAAAAGAAACAGAGAGCAAGATTCTGATAAGCAAGTTACCCCTGGACGTTGGTGAGATTGAAGTCGAGGTAATGTACAGCGCCCTTTTTTTTTTTTCTTTGGATTTTCACGTTCAACTCATCAATCCTTTGTTCTACTAGGAACTCTTCAAAAAAACCGTCGGCCCACTTAAAGACGTGTTCCTCATCTACAACTCTCAAGGGCGGTCAAAGGGTATGGCAGTCGTCACGTTTCAAAGACCAGGCGATGCGGTGATTGCGAGGAGTAAATACGATGGGAAGATTGTTGATGGGAGTGAGTGTTGTCTGGGTGTCTCTTCCCCCCCCCCCCTTTTTTTTTTTTTTTACAAACCCACACAGGACGACCACTCAAACTAGAAATCATATACGACGGCATGCCCACCCAATTCGCAGCAGCAGCAGCAACATCACCACTCGTCCCAGCACAGCCCTCGTTACTCACGCGTATCGCCCACATGCCTATCAAATCGAATAACACGCTTACGAATGGTAATGGTGTTGGGGTAGCGCTGGCGCCGGGAACGTCATTACTGTACGTTTTCTCTTTCTGTTTTTTTTTTTTTTTTTTTTACTTAAAAAAAAAAAAAAACCAACTGAATGATTGGATGTGGAATATCAATACGAACGGGTTATATCCGCTTGACACTGCTGCGCATATATATATAGACACTCGTCGCGTATCGGACCGCCCGTGTCAACAAATACAACGAGGAGGAACGCAGCAGCGACGGTGGTGGTGGCGTCTTCGGTAGTCCCGCCAAGACGGCAGAGACAAAAGAAGGGACCGAAGCGGGTGAAGAAGCGGGTTGCTGATTTGGCGATGTCGTCGTCGTCGTCGTCTGCGCGGCAGCGGTATGTGGTGGCGCCTGCATCAAAGGAGCAGTTGGATAAGGAGATGGATGACTATCGAGCTGAGGCGGATGAGATGTGAGAGGGGGGTGGGGGGAAGGAGCGGAGGGTTTTTTGTCTCTGGTTTTCTTTTCTCTCTTTTTTTTTTTTTTTTTTTTTTT